>JBBBVU010000003.1:17878411-17894662 GCA_037177055.1 Atherinosoma microstoma
TTATTATTATTATTATTATTATTATTATTATTATTATTATTATTATTATTATTATTATTATTATTGATAATAATAATAATAATAATAATAATAAGAAGAAGAAGAAGAAGAAGAAGAAGAAGGAACCCAGTTGAGCACCTATGAGAGACTGGATCAGCATAATAAACAGCACTCTCTATTGTCATTAAAACATGAAATTTGGAAATATGCTTTGACAGAATGACATTCAATTGTTTAAGTTACAGAGATTAGAAGAATCAATGTCAAGCCACACCAAAGCACATTCGATTTTGAGGCGTTGTTGTGTGAGAACTGTGATTTTGCAGACTTGAAATTATATTTGTAGTTTAAATTACTTTTGTCTTTACAAATGAATATTCTGATGCAATGCATGTGCTATCATGGTCCCATAAAATGCATTGAATTTATATATATTAAGCTACCAAAAAAGTCAAAACATTCACACAGATGTCACATTAATTATTTTAAAATGTCTGAATGAATCACTGACATTTTCAGCTTTTAACCTTAGATAAATGCCCCTTCCAGAATCTTAGTTCTACATTACATTAGCCATGTTTATAACAGTTGTAAGGAATTTTTAAATAAATATTTTTCTGTATATTTTGTTTTGATTTTTTGCATGATCCATGATTGCATTAGGATCTTCAGATTCAGAGATGTTTAATTTTTCAACATGTTCTACTGTCACCTTGTGGTAAAATATAGAATTACATCTTTATAGTGCCTACTGGCCTTTGAATTAATTAATATTTTCAGTCTAATATATTCAGTATATATATAAAATGTGATGACAGTAACTGTGGAAACAAAGCATTTCCCACAAACCCAGTTTTCTTTGGTGAAGGTATATTCAGACTTTGATATAAATTAACTTCAGAGGTTAAAAAAGAAATGCATTATACATTAGCCTACATTATTTCAGCCAACTTCAGATTGACTCCATCTCACCAACAACCTCCTCACTTCTTCATACTGAATTCAAAGGTGTTTCTTGCATATTTAATCAGAAGCCACTAAGAGATTCATAACATTTAAGGAACCTCAGCAACACGTTGAGAGGTCAGTGTCTTGCCCAAGAACTCTTTAACATGTAATCAGGGAAAGCCTGGAATCAATCCACCGACTTTCCGTTCAGCAGACTGTTGCTCTTCTTACTGAGATACAGGCCCTTTACCTAGAAATGAAGTTCTGCATTTTACCCATCTGCAGTAGATGAAAGAGTAGTGAGCAGCCATGTTTCAGAGAGCAGTTGGGGGGTTAAGGGCCTTGCTAAGGGGATCACCCACAGTGGTTAATCTCTGTTGGCACACCAGGGACTTGAACCCAGGTTGAACCCACTACCTACTTTAGATTAAATAGATTGGTGACACAGTTCCCTAATATTATCAAAGTGTCTCTTCTCCCATTCAGGTGTTTAAAAAAAAACCAAAAAACAGTATTTTTACATCTTACAGTTTCCCCAAAAACTTGGGATGCTGTTTAAAATGGTGAAATGATATGAAAATGCAAAGAAAACATATAAAATCTTACAATTCTTTATGAAAACTCTATATGAATTATCAGTTTGTCAATTTCTTTAATTCCCACTTCATCCTTTACTGCAAGGTTCTTCAACTCCAGTCCTTGAGGGGCCCTGTCGTGCAGGTTTTAGCCGTTTCCCTGTTTGCAGTCACCTGAACAGGTTTGTGCAGAACCCGAGAACAAAGGGTTGAGAAAATCTGCTTTATTCTAATTGGGTGTGTTGAAACAGGGAAACAACTAAAACTTCTAGGGCAGTGGCCTTCTAGGACTGGAGTTGAAGAACTATGCTTTAGAGGGTCACAGAGGGGTTAAGGTTTAACCAAACTGTTATTGGGCAAGAGGCAGGATACACTGAAACACCACTGGGACAAACAAGATGAACAACCATTCAATCTCACACTCATTCCTGTGGTCTATTTAGTGTTGCCAATTGAAACAGCCCACAGGGATTTGACAACTAACTTTTTAATGCAGTGCCAACTAAACGCCAAAGATCACCGCTATTTTAACTTAGCTCTGAGATTTACCTGAATCTTTTGATAAGATTGTGGACTATGAATGAGGAAATCCCCCAACTCCTTGCAATTTTTGCATTATTCTGAACAATAGCTACTTCCAACATAGTGTTTTACAGCATTAAATACTTTCTGGGACACACTTTATACCAAATGATGTAACTGACATTTTGCCAGTTAACTACATGAGCTGTGACGTGTTCTTACAGGTGGTCCCATTTTCTCCATTACTTATGTATGTGTATATAACTTATGTATCCCATCCTTTCAATTTCTTTTTACTTTTTTCCTTGTTTTTTTCAAAATAGCATTTAATGCTATGATTCCCAATGTGTCATACTTGTTATGTTTCAAAGACCTCTGCACCACTCACATAATTAAATCGCATCTTAAAATCCTGCTGCATGCAATTAGACATGTGTTTTCTGCCCTCCAGTGGATATATTGTTATGCTTTTAAAGGAATTTTCAAAATGGTTATCCTTTAAAAAAAGATTTGATTAAAGTTCCGATAAAAAGTTGAAATAAAATACATATTTATGTTTTTCATAGTTTTATAGTTCTAAATTATTTAAGAAAATCTTTGCACTTTTCAGAGTTGTAGTGATTCAGAAATATTTATGAACTCCAAGGTTATGAGCTTCTAAAACAATCAGCCCTTTAATTTCTGTGTCAGAGTTGAAGACACTGCTAGTGTTTATAAATAGGAAATATGATTTCAATGATTTAAAGCAACACTACATAAGTTACTAACCGTAAAATTACTTGCTTCTAAGTCATTTTGATGGCACACTGACATTCATTATGCACATTCCTGAAGCCATCATTGTCCTGCAGCATCCCAGGGGTGAGAAGCCACACTCCATTTTTCTTTTTTCTTTTTTTTTTCCCCCCCAGCAAGGGGCATCACGTGAAAGCTGTGTTTTACTTTATGGCACCGCATTACACGTCAAAAACTGGATGTTAAACACATTGGCTGTTCTGGATGCGTACCATGACTGATTTAGCAAAGAAGTCCAAGAGGATGTTCCTTAAAAGAAACAAAGAAAGAGAGAATGTGACAGAGAAGAGACAACATCAGACTCACTTTTACTTACAGAGGAGAGACAGAATGCAAGATTGATGCCGAATAGGAGCTTTGTTAGGAGCAGCAAAGTTTGGTAATACTGATTCTTTAAGATTTAATCTGTTTCAAACTACCTCCCTGTCATTGTATGTTAAGAAGAAAGAAAACAAAAAAAAAATCTTGCAGTAATTCTACTTCTTTATTCCATACTTTATGTCAAGATATGTTTTTCATATGAAGTTATGATTCATAATAAAAGAACATGTTTAAAGAATGAAGGGAAGAATTGTGGCTCACAAAATAAAGACATTCTCATCATCTTTACAAAGTCATCTTACAACAAACGGAAACAAGAAAATCTCATCTGTAACAGCAGAGTACAATAAATCAAATTTTCTCACTAAACTTGAACCTAACCTTGGTAAAAGAACAAGAATGATCTGTACATACAAATACAGTTTAGCTCCTGAGATTCTCTGAGGGACAAAGTGGCTGCTCAGGACCTGCACCACTGGGCATCAGTGAGTTTTTATCCCTCTGGGTAATTTGTAATGTGTTAAAACAGATTTCTACAGATGCATTACAATTCTTGTCCTGCAATGGACACACTGCAGCGATGGAAGATTTGGAGTGACATCTGACCCACACACAGCTGCTGATGTGAGCTACAGTGAAACTGCAATCAAATGACTGAAAAGTTCTGTGCTTGCTTGCTCCAACTGCCATCACTCATCTCTGATCAGAAATGACAGTGACCAGAGTTCCCAGTTAAACTAAGAAGGGTTAGCATGACACATATCAGGCAAAGACAGTGACTCTCGCTTCAGCAACTGAAAAACTTTGGTGATGTAGAAATAGCTTGAAATACCTGAACACTTTCTTTTAATATTGCTTTGACAAAAATATTCATATGCTTTACTATATTCACAGACGCCACAACGTTTGACTCATTGACACGCGAAATCCGGACAAGACATTGGAGAGCAAATATTTATGTATACAGAGGAGCTGCAGAGACAATTTTAACGTGGTCTATTGTGAGATTTTTCCTACACAACAAAGACAGATGCTTTAGGGCTGGTACTATTACACTTTATACATTTACCAACACTACCTCCCTATCTTGAATAAATTCACAACAAAGTGAGGATATTAGTTTGCAGATGGGAGGTGGAGTGAAGGATGGGGGGGGGGGGGTATATATGCCTTCCTTTCATAACTTCCTCCCTGCAGCCACAGATATCATCAGTCTCTTTTTTTCCAGCCCTTACAGATCCAACATTTGAGGTTTTGGACGATGAGAAACACGTTTCCATCTGTTAGGGAGATCTGTTCATCCAATGGATGCATGCGAGACGAGTCCCTCTGTTCTTTGCCAAAGCCAAAGTCCCAATTGACATATCACTCAAAACAGTCATCCATAATCTGTCCTTCTTTATCTGCCAAAGAATATGATGAAAAATCTGTTATCCTAACTTAACCCACAAATAGTTTCCTCATGCTGCTGATTCAACTCTTCTCCGTTAGCAACGAGGATAGGTGACACATGCGAAATCCTTCTTCACCTCCTAGTGTCCATTGGTCTCAGGGGCTGCGGCTGGAGTGGAGGGAGTGGAGGACCGAGATGCGACTGAAGCTTTCTCTCCACCTGGACTAGAGACTGAATGCAAACTGTCGGGAGCTTTGACCCCAGTTAGGCCGACAGGAGACATTCCAGCTGCTGCTGCTGTAGCCACGGCAGCTGTCCTGCTTGCAGTGATGGTTGAGACTGGCTTGGGTTGAGCTTGAAGTCCGGGGCTGCAGATCAGGTGATGTCTTTCCCAGTCTTTGTGCTGGCAGAAGGATCCACAGTAGCGAGCAGCGTTGCAGCCGCTGCATGTCTCGCTAGCTTTGCGGCCACAATTCCAGCAACACTAAGGAGAAATGAAAAGTGGACTGTAAGATTTTAGTGCACGTATTGTTTTACATACTCTGGCACAACTGTAGAAAGAAAGACTGAAGAAAAATCAGTTTGAACTTAAAAACTTTTCCAATTGAAAATCATTCAATATTTAATCATAGAGTCGAGTACTGACTCCTCTCTCCACTCTTCCCTCTCCTTTCTAAAGTCCCCATTTTCATGCATTTCCAGTTCCCTCCTTAAAATAAGAGCTTCTGCTCTTTATTTATCCATTACTACGATGGATTGCTGTATTCAAAATCCCACAGATAATGGCTTTTTTCAATACGCATGTGCTTAACTCACTGTGGACATGTGCAAACTTGACTGAACTATCTCTAATCCTGGAACAGAAACTTTCCAGTTTCCCATCTCGCAGTTCATCCGCTCAAGAATTGAAAACTAAAACTTCTTTCTTAAACAGACACATGGTCAGCTTAAAAGCAGCCAGTTTACATATCCAACATTTCCAGAACTTTAGCATGAATGATTGAACGAAAGAAAAAAAGTTGATTTTGAGCATGTAAGCATATTACATGGAACTGTCATATATCACATGGAAAGGAATAGGAAGAAGCATGAGCTTATTTAATCCTACCCCTGTATTTGGATTCATGTTTTCTACAACCTGGTAAGTTTAATACTTACTCTTCACTGATGAGTATAGAGCTTTTGAACAATTTGCTTATAACAATATATTCTGATATTCTTTCAAGAAAATATCTGAATGTTAAGCTGCTAAATGCTCCGTTATGGCCACTGAGGGTTATCTCTTACATTCTGCTGAAAATACATTGCTGCTGTTGAAATTACTTGCCACATAAAATGTATAAAGAAATTTAAAACTGGTGTGCCTAGTAGCAAATAACTATGCAGAACAACCTAAATATTGCATTTATTCCGTATCTCTATTTTTGCTCACCTCACTGGAATCCTCTTGTTCATTAATAACCATGATGGCATCCTCTTGAGCTTTCCGTTTTGCCTCAGCCAGAGTCTTTTCCATCTTAGCCCTCTCGGAAGCGATCATCTCAAAAGCCTTCTGCTCGGCCTCTGCCACTGCTTTCTGAACCTCATCCATGGCCTGACGCTTAACTTCATTCACTGCCTCTTCTGCATAGGGAGGGAAGATACACAAGTGTTATGAGTTTACCCTGTGTGTCTGGAATACAGAAGTCTGCCAAGTGTGTGGAATATAAAGCCTTAAGGCAGCCATTTTTGTGCATCAAGAACCATAGAAATCATTTGTCTGTAATCAATATTTTTAACAGTGTTCTTACCAGCTTTCCTCCAGATCTCATCTGTAACATATGCAGAGCCTGGCCGTGGAGCAAAGTCACGCTGGGAGTCTGTGGGAAAAGCAAAACAAAGGGAATAAGCACCTGCCAGGACTCAAATATATTAATTTTCTTTTATATTGTTTGCCTTTGAGACCGACAGTTCAGTAAGAGGAAGCAGATGTGTAAAAAAAGAAAAGCCTCACAGGCAGACACTAACTCTATTTTTGTCTGATAGTCATGCAGTTTGTCTCTGATGCAAGCGAGTCTACATATCTAGGCCACACAACCAACGTAATTGTTGGTTGTCAGAGTCTTGGACTGATCTGAGATCTGACAGCTTTAGAAAGGAATGTGTTTGGCTTGGAGGGAAACACAGACCAACAAGCTGTGTCAATATTCTCGCTGTTCCCTCAAATCTCTTTCCCTGCATCTCAATTCACTTCTTTGTCAATTCTAGGCTCTGCCTGTCCAACACTGCAGCCTGACTCACCTCCTCTTCCCCGATTTCTCATGTTGCATCTCCCCATTTTTTCTCCCTTTCCCTTCATTTACATCCCTCGTCTTCCAACAAGCCTTTGTACACCCCCACTACTGCGGCCTGAGCCCAGGCAAGCAGGCAGTCTTTCCGACTGGGGGCCCAGATGGCGCTCTGGAGAGTCAGCCAGCTCTGGGTCTCTGAGCCTGCAGGACGGCAGGACGGCCCTTCTGTGGCCGATATGGCGGAGGCCAGTCCTGGCACCTGTCTGGGAGTATGAAGCAGCAGGGGGATGGCAGGGCTGGCACACAGAGAGAACACTGCCAGTACACAGCAGACTGGAAGACTAACTGTGGAAAGGCTCACTGACATGTGACTTATGGGTGTAATTCCATTTATGACCACTAGATGATGTAAAGAGTATGAAAACAGAAACGAGTCTGTCATCTAAATTAAACCCAGGATGTCCAAATCATTATGTCCCTGTATTCAAAATCCAGCAGACATTTGAGCTGTGCTTGTAGAAGTTCATGTACCATAAGTGACCGATGGTTATGATTCATTGAGACCAAGATGTCTGTTGTATTAGGAAGCCAAACTGATGATCATCTGTGATGCTTATTCATATCAAAGATCCTTTCACAGAAATATCCCGCTCTGAAATTTCTTTCACCGTTACCATAAAGAATGAAAGTTGTGATGCTCAAAGCAGAGTCTGGCCATTAAAAACTATAATCTGTGAGCACACAAACCAAAATCTCTTTGGTCTTACAACAGAATTTTAGGGTGGAACATCTGAAAACTTTGGCAAATAGGACCATTTGTATAGTGAGATAATACAAGAATAACTGAGTATTTTGGATCAACTGATTTATATTAGTTTGGCTTCACTGTAGAGACGAAGAAGCAATCAATAAAAAAAAATAACACAGGGCATGCGTCAAACCGACACACTCATACAGAGAAAGGAGTTACTCACCAGACTCTGCAGAGTGTGGGCTGTGTGTCTTGGAAAACGGAGCGGAGCCTGAGCCTCCTTTGCGAGGGTCCTCCTGCTCGCTTGTTCGTCGTCTCCAGTAATTGAGTTCCTCGCGATCCGACTCCTGGCATCTTCTGAGCACACTCACAGACCTCCGCGTTTTTTCCACCATGTCCACTATACAGTTTAACACCTAGAAGATGAAGAAACACACTATTTTACAGTCTGTTTCGGTATTTTTGTAAGTTATAAGAGATTCTGCTCTTAAAACTGTTAATAAAAAAGTGGCAGTACATTTTATTAAGTATGTACCTATAAATGTTAAATATAAATCATGATCTGCAGCCTTTTTTCATAGTGTAGAAAGTCCATATAGTCCATTTGGCAGGGTTTCTAATTTGCTAATATCTTCACTGATCTAAAACAAACCTTAATAACATATTGACAATTTATTACAGCCTGTATACCTTTGATGTCTTATCAGGAAATGGTACCAATGTATCATTACCTTCAAGCTGTGAAAAGCTGAAACATTTCTGCTCAGGATCCCAGTAAAACAAATTACATTCCTTCTATATCACAAACCATTAGCAGCAGTGGTGCCTTGTCTGCAGACTTACATGGTCCAGATGCCTCCATTCATCAGCCCACTCCCTGTCTGTCAGTCTGTGGTCCACCGGCTCCTCGCGGTAGCCCCCGTTAGTGCCTGATTAAAACACACATACAGAGGACAGACCACAGGCCAATGTGATTAACATTCCTCTGAGTGTAAGAGAAGCCACAAGTGACAGTGAGTGAGTGAAAGATATCGGTAAATGTGTTAAACTTTTTGATCGCTCCATCATTGTGGACAAATGTTACAGCAAAGTAATCAAGCTTGTGTAAACTTCCCAGACGCAGCAAAACAATCTAAGAATGATGAAGCGACTCCTTCACTCGTACACGATTAAGAGTGACGGGGACAATGCGAAGCGATTGCAGGATGAAAATGAGACGCATAGTTGCATGGTAGTCTGAGCAAAGGTGGAGAGAGAGTGAAAAGCCAAAACCGGGGATGCAAAACAGATTCCCAGCATCCAGAGCTTGCACACATCTGGAAGTCAGCTGTCAACCACACACACACACACACACACACACGCTCCCCAAGCTTCTCCCTTAGCACCTCCCCTCCTGGAGCTCCCAGCATTCCAGTAGGGAGACACTCAGGCTGAGTGGAGTGGCTCCACTTCTAAACACAACCAGCCGGTCTGACACTCACTGTAGACCATTACAGCGCACATACGCACAAATATCTGATTCCAATCACTGCATGACTTAAGCAATATCTAATTATACGCTGCAGAGAAACAACAGTTTGCACACGAGCAGAGATACATGTCCACAAACATGGGAACAGCAGTAAGACACATACACTGGAAAAATGGAAACCAGTTTCTTCCGTCTAGGTAAGAAACAGCCAAAGATAAAGACTACAGACACACATACACACAGACTCGCCTTCTCAACATCTTCCCTCCTTCTGGTTCTCATCAGCGTTCATCAGTTCAAAGCTACGAGTGTGTGGACTGATGTGTTTATGTGCGTGTGTGTGTGCTTGTGCGTTAAGTGGCGGCAGGCGGGCGGGAGGCTGTCAGACAAGGGACTAAGGCCTCGTAAACACAGCACCTCTACCATGAACACATCAAGGTGTGCATGCATGTGTGCGCCTGTGTCTGTGAGCTACTGCCGTTTCCACTGAGTGCTGACAAGCCCCAAATGGAGGGCAGATATACACCAGAGTAGAAGCGACCCTCGCTGCCTGGACAGTATGGCTCTGTTTAGACACATATCTGGACCCCAGAGATATATGGGGCCTGTGTACACAAACACACAGACCACCCATTATTGTGTGTAGATATTATATGTATGCCAGTATGTTCTAAGGTAATGTCTAAATGGATTTTCTGCCACTTGGATCAACAGAAAAGTGACTTCTTTTTTTTTTGTGCTTTCATAATAACAAGGAATGTCCAATTATTAAATAATTTATGTTTACATGGCTGGGGAAGTGGTTTAATGCCGACAAGGATGTATGGGGGTCTTCAACTATATTTCACAAGTACAATGCAGTCAGTCGTTATCACATACCAGGAAGCCGGGGCCTGTCCTTCAACTCGCGGATCTCCAGCACACGTTGGCTGTGCTCTCGCTGCAAAATGTGTGGCGCCGCTATGTCGTCCAGGGCATAATGCTGCAAAGGTGGAGGGGTCGGGTGAAGCTGGGCAGTTAGGGGCAGTGGGTGAGCAGGGCTGTGTCGGGGAGCAGGACTGATGGTGCAGATCCGTTTTGCTGCAGGCTCCATGGCTACCGGTGGCCGTTCATGGAAGCCATTTTCTTTAGCTCTGAACAGAAGACAAAAGTTCTCATTTGATGACTGGGTTTATGTTTACATCTACCAACCAGCAGGGTCTATACAATCTTAAGCATGGTTTTTCTGCTGTGACCTTACCTGCTGGGGCTGTGACGCTTGGTTCCTGCCTCAGGAGGCTCCATCAGCAGCTCAGAGGAGTCTGGAGAGGAGGCCAGAGTGGTGCTGAGTAGAAGATGCTCATGCTGGGACAGATACTGAGCTGGGGTCTGCTTGGCTGCCCGTGCACAGTGGAGCAGCTCCCTTTGCAGCAAGGGAAGGTTTGCCTAGCAAGGAAGCAATCATATTTGTGAGATTTTGTTCTAATATTCTTATAACTCTACAGGCCTAGAGAGTCAACGATCACACTGAAGCATATCTGAGAGCTAGAGAGCAGATCTGCCTCCTGAGGAAGAAGAAAAGGAGTTTTAAAGGGGGAGCTTGTCTCCTTGAGGTCTGGCTGTAAGGCTGAGACTGGGTCTGGGTGATGTTCTGTGGCTGCCTCCATGGTGGCTGTGGCTTTCTTAATTCAAATGAAAATAGCAGGGTTGCCACTGAGGTTGATCTCTAGCCTTCCTCGCAGTACAACTGCTGAGCAGAGTATGTTGGTAACAGCAAAGTTATGCAAGCCAATAATAGTTCTTAGAAACTTTTTTTCTTAAAAGGACAGACAAGCTACTTCTCTCCCTTCCCTTACCCCCCATGTATATGTCTATGAATATTTATCTGAGTCTGTCTGTCAAATTTTCCATTTTGCTTTTGTTCCCTGCATTTCCCTAATGAGGAACAGACTCCAGTGTGTTTGCAATTACACCACTTCCTCACTTCCTCTGTTCCCTCTTCTTGAGCAGCCAAATAAATAACCAAACTCTTCTGGTTTTATGACGGACCCCGTCTTATCGAGGAGGACTTCTAATCATCGTTTTGAAAAATTCTGCAAAACTACATCCATTTCTATTTGAACCCCACATTTTCTTCAAAGCCTCCGTCAGCTGAAGCTTACAGGATCTCTTGTACTTTCTCCAGAAAGATGCCAATACTTCCACTTTAAGGTTTACTCCACAGTGCCTCTGTACCCCTCTCTCATGCTCCTCTGCATCCGTTCTTTCCCCGGGGCCCCAGCTAGCGGACACATGTGCTGGGTGTCAGTTGAGCGTAGGGCTCTCTGGGGTTCAGCGGGGTGGATGCTAGATTGGCGGCGCCTTGGCAGCTGAATGCTCTTTTAAAAAAGGGACAGCGGCTCCATATGGCGTACTGGATCCCATAAAAAGAGAAGGGAACACTTTATAGGCATGTTTCACACTTCCGAGTTCCCACTTTTCCTTCTCTGCATCTCACCCACCTCTCTCTTTTCCACTTCCTCACAGAATTTGTCCCATCTGTCCCATCTCTTTCTTACCCTCAAAGAGTTGGAATTAAGTAGCGAGGAGCCCACAACCCTTGTAATAAATTAGTAGAAAGAGGTGAACAGAGGATTCTTGTCTCAGCTTCGGAGAGACAGATGGAGGGGCTCCAAAGGTAAGTAAAAAGGCAAGTGTGGAAAAAGATTTTGAGCGCTTTAAGTACAGCGGTACAACTGACTAAAGATTTATGGGCTGCTTTACTGAGAGGAGCTCCTAAAATGTATACTGTTGCAGACTCCCCCTGGTTACAAAGGGCCTCAAGAGGCTGTTTAACACACACTCATCTGTTGCTTGTCAAGAAGAAACAAAGAACTTGATTGGTACTTTGAACTGCTGATAAGAAATTTATTCAGTGATCAAAACTACAAAACAGCCTATTTAAGGACTGCTGCCTTGAGTCCTGAAAACACGGAAAAGGTGTAACGATTCTGTTTTCTGTCATGACTGCCAAACATCGATGTGATTGTCCGCAGATTCTTCTGCTCATTCTGAAATGGATTTATTCTGGAAGTAATCATTTCACAGACTGGTGGACAACAGGCTGATTATGGGTTATAAAGCTTAAACCTAACTGTGAGAAAGAAAAGAAGCAAAGCTGCTGCAGCAAGAGGAAACTAGAAGTAATCCATCAGGATAATGTCAAAGTAATTTAATAAGATAGAAGAGTAGGGGGAAGGTTTGTTTACCTTAAGAAAAGGAATAACAAAGGGCCGTAAGGGGAAGTTGGTGGCCTCCTGGAGCCGTGAGTGAAACTCCTCAATAGTAACTGTTGAATTCTAGGAGACAGGCAAAGTGAAGGATTTAAAAGACAAGGAGAGATGAAAAAAATCATTTTTACAAGACAGTGCTTCTTTAAACATCAAAGAAATTACCACAAGGGCCAAAACTAGGCTTCTGACGCTGTCTCCGATCTCAGGAGAAATGTCGTTGCCAAACTGCTGCAGCGTAGTCAGGAAACGCTTCAGCTTGCTCAGCTGGCGAGCCCCACAGGTGGCCGGCAGCTGTTGGTTAGCCAGCGATGATGAAGAGGAGGAGGATGGTCCGTTGCTGTAACGCTGCGGTGGAGATGGCACTGCATTTAGGGTTGGTGGGGAATGATGATTCCCATTGGTCACTAGGGAGGAGAGGAGAGGAGAGATGAAAAGGGCTGAAATTAAGATAAACTCTGCTGAGTGTTGCCAGATGTTCTTGCCCTAACTCTGTGACTATACACTTTTTTAAGAGTGCTTTCCCACTGTAGAGAGTTTAGGCATTTGTTCTTACATGCTGTGGTGGAAAATGAGGCCGGACGAGGGCCACTGGGGTTGACAGAGGGCAGGGGTGGCATAGTGGAGCTGGAGCTGCTGCTGGGGGATGATCTGGAATGAGTTTTAGCATCCACAGGCGAACCGGGCATGGCAGGGCTCTTCTTCTCTCTACTGTCTACAAAGAGAGGAAAGAGGTCAGCTGTGGGTCAGAAACCTTTTTTAAAAAGTTCTCAGGGACAAAACTAAAATCTGAGACCACGTATCTAAAAATGTGTCTTGCTGACAGTTATATGAGTAAGTGGTGCTCTGACAAATAAGTTTGTTTATTCTTTTGTTTATTCATTCAGTAAATAAAGCAACTTTGATTTAAAAAAAAAAACAGGTTTAGTTGCTCCAGTTAAACTTTCACCTCATTAATTTAAATTAATACAAAAGTTACAGTTCTATAGCTGCAAAAGACCCCCCCCCCCACACAAAATTCACTTCATACAACACATACTGCTAGGGCATCAACCACCCTGCCCCCATCAAAGAGCCAGATGTCTAAAGTTTAGCCCTTCACTCTCACCCATTCAGATCAATAACAGAAGAAATGCTGAAGAAGTCTATTGTGTGGGAGTAGAATGCCCCCACATTGAGCTCCCCAGCAAATCGGGGGTCTGAGAAAGAAAAGGGAGAAAGAGAGAGAAAGGGACGGGGCTATTTCACGCTTTACTAACAAGATCGGCAAAGCTTTTGAATGTTAAACGCAACTTCTCAATATGCTTTTGACGATGAATAAGACCACCAGATAAGGGGCTTGGGGAAAGTGTAAAGGGAGGGTGTGGTGGTGGTGGGGACATTGGGGATCAGAAACTGCCTTTGTCTCCTGGAGATCCATGAAGGCTGGGCCCCGTCTCCATTTAGACTGGATCAGACTTTTCTAACTGCTTCAAGAATTGACGATTAATAGACAAGCATGGTCTCGAAGGTCATGGGTCAGGAGAGAGCAGCTTTTAAAATGTGGTTTCATGGTTTTAGGGCTTTGGCTTCAATGGCACCCTTTATATCTTTTTCACAGCTATGAACTCTTGATGGCCTTGAGCCATAGGGTTCTAGTTTATAAAGGCTTAAGTTGGAAGGTTTTAGCCGTCAATACGTACCTCAAAGGAATACAAAAGAAGCCTTTTGAATTAAACAGAATTTTTACATGTAAAAAATATGTAAAACCTACACAAATTAATGCATTAAGAATGCAAAGAAATTCAAAGAGCCAAAAATAATTTGAACATATGAGAACATAACCTTGCTTCAGTCTTAACCTATTTCTCAGCTCCTTTGCCTTTTGTGTCCCATCTACAAACTCTCTCCGTCTCCCCTTTGCAACTTTTGTCACCCCTGCAACTCATGATACAGCTTTGACTGTTCTTCCTTCTGTTTTGCCGTCCTCTTCAACCCTTCTCCCTCAGTTTCTATCTCGTTCATTTTTTCTCAGCCCCGTGGCCTGCCTGCCTGCCATCCCTCCACCTGTTCGCCAACACAGGGGGCAGGAAGGAGGGATCTATGCAGACATTTGGATTGCCATACCCAACACACGCGCGGTCTGCCATTGCACCGCAGGAAGCAGCCTGCGGCATGCGCACACACCGGTTCCAAAGCTCTGCACACTCTGTCCGTATGGCCAGGAAATTAGACTGACATCTCAATAACAGAATCAACGGGGCATATGGCCTTAGTGTCAACACTCTTACCATGTAAACAACTTTATAGACAAGAGATGGCATTTGGGTATTCAGCTTGCACTAAAATGTATTCAGAAGTTTTTTTTGCTGTCTTTTTTTGTTGATAAGTTGGCATGTCTACAACTGCAGCAAGTAGTGGTTTTGCATCCAAATTGACTGCCATCCATGTCAAAGCTAACCGTTTTTGAATGACAGGTATTAAAAGTGTCATAGAATACAAACATGCACAACAAAAGTGACTTATTGTTTGACCTCTTTCAGCCAGAAACTGGGAAATTAGGTTGCAGCTTTTTTCACGCAATCTTAAGATGAGGCAGTGTCTGTTGTTAGTCGTGGCGGTGGTAATAACCCAAACAGGGGACATCAGGTGTGCGCACATGTATTGCTGGCAGCCCATAGAGAATTGCCTCTGCTTGTCAATTAGAAGGCGTACATAGCTGGATGAGTTCATCTGGCTTGTGAGCACCTGAGTCCATCGTATATAGTCACAGGACTGTCAGGGGAGGCAGCTGTCACTGCAACCACGAAACACACATCCACAGAGTGCACAAAGTGGTCTAATGTTAACTCAGGTGAATATTGGCTTAAAAGAGGATGTGGGCTGTTTGTCTGGTCTAAATGCCACCTGTCATCCTTGTTCTAATGGAACAAAGAGAGGGAACACAAAGCTCCCCATCTCACATGGGCAGGATTATATCCAAATGTCATAAAGGTATTAACATTTTTAAATAAAGGGGATATAGTCTAAGTAGCATACTGAAAATAAAAGCTATTACCTTTTCCTCATCCTTTCAAGTCTTCTGAAATTTGTGCCTTACATAACCAAAAAACACAATATAATTCCTACCACTCCCTGCTGCTCTTGTGTCTCATGTCTTCTCTAACATAAATAACATGAACTTCGTTACTTGGCTTTATGGATTTGCTTTTGATAACAGCTGCTCCTGCAGAGACGGAAAAGTAAAATGCAGCTATGGTGATGGCTGTTGCTAGCCAGGTGTTCCTTGTTTGTTTAGCTTCAGGTGACGCTTGTCTGCATTAAAACATTCAGTCGGCTTTAATTGCCTCTGCCTCCACAGGTGATGATTCAGAATGAGGCTCAAAGAGAGAAAAAGGGGACAGAAAAACAGAAAGTGCAGCCATTTCTATTGAGCCACTAGTAAGAATAAATTGACTAATGAAGCTGAAAAAGAAAATGTTCCGGGAACGTTCATTTATCTGGAATGTAAAGTGAGGCTTGATGAATTATTGTGTGTTAGTGGACATAAATCATGCTTGATGTGGCGCATAAATATATGTGTTCAGTGTTAGGGATTTATTAAGCTCTTGTTTTAAGTCTGTAGTTTAAACTGTGAAAAGCTGGCAGCTGTGTTGGATTGGTGCGCTCTATGCTATCTCTGTCTTGTCATGTAAATGAAGTGAGAGAAGATACAACACAGGCATGGCTAATTTATCACAGAGAGAAAAGAAAATTCATGGTATGCCCAGTGATATATTTGTGTGGGTTGGAGTTAACATGTTATCACCCACATACTTAAACATAACACAATTCTGACTGAATTAAACTCTACTTTTTTATTTGCTGTAGAAATCAATTAAAACAAATGGTTTGTGTCAAAGGCCCTGTCCCAATATCCACACTTGTGCCCTTGTGCCCCTGGATTGCGCGTTCGCGCTAAGGGTTCGAGTGCGTAGG
>JBBBVU010000003.1:17899610-17912923 GCA_037177055.1 Atherinosoma microstoma
TTTCCACTTACATGCATCCCACAACTCTGTTTATGCTTCTCTCTTGCTTAAGTATATATATATATATATATATATATATATATATATATATATGTGTATATATATATTATGTTATATTAACACAGTACAGACTATAGAGGGTCGCTGATACAGCTAAATAAAAGGAGAAACAGTACAGTCTTGAGCAGCTTTAAGCTAATTGTTTTGATTCCCAAATAAGCATAAAGACAGGAAGTGACTTATCGTCCCTTTCACCAACCAAACGTTAAAGTGACATCTAAGGAATTCAGCTGAGGTGATTTTACAGCTTTATAAGCATATGCTGATGCTCCTCTCAAACCACACCAGCCCAGTAAATAAAGCTCTTTCCTTGGGTCACTGAGCAGGTCTCTCGGACTAGTAAAGGGTCAGTAGACCCCTGAAAGAGACCCCTGACTCATGCACTTAGGACAAGGAAAGGGGGTACAATGTCAATGAGCTTGTAAGAGGAGGGATGAGGGGTGTGCAGGTGCTCACTGACAGCTTTTTATTCAATCGGGAGTTTATGGCTATGATGAAACAATCAGTCAAGGCTCTACTGAGTGAGTAGTTTCTGATGGATAAATGGCTTACCCTCTTATGTCTATACACTCCATACAAGCGTGCATACACATTCAAATGCGCAACTTCTTCCTGAACCCCCAGGGCCAGATATCATCGCCCTTGCCACTGGAACTAATAGAGCACTTCCTGCAGCAAACTCTACAAGCAGCTGCTCTGTCCTATGTGTATATGTGTGCGCTGAAACGGGGGGGCACTCTGCGATGAATTCTTCAGAAAAAGTGAGCAAGGGTCACCCTAGTCTGATTCTCTATTTATTGCTACACTTTCAGCAAAGAAACTCGCAGCTGGGATTGAGCGATTGGGGTCACATGAAAAGAAAAAAAAAGCTGCAGAGAGCTAAAAGACAAGCAACCTTGTGCAACCTTGTGAGATCTACAGACAATGTCTGCAAGACAGCTGGTACACACATGGAGACACACTCACTTCCCTTCCTTCAAACATACACTTATCAAGTGTGTGATCACAAACTTCAAAGCCACACAAGGCCAAGACAGAAACTACAACTGGTCGCAATGAATGAATGAATGAATGAATGAATGAAACTAAAAATCAAACTCCTGAATAAAAGAAACTGGAATGTCCTCTGCAAATTAAGCAGGCAAACAAAGATACAGTACAGAGCCTGTTGTCAGGAGTGTGACAGACTCCAGTAGACCAGACAGGGGTCTCTGGTTTGAGACTGTGCAGCCAACAGTTAGTTGCTCCTATCTCCCTGATGGACTGGCCTGGCCTGGTGTGACACTGGCCAGGTCTCTCTGTCTTTCCTCCGTCTACTTCTGCCCCCCACACCCACCTCCTCCTTCCAAAGCATCCCTATCATCTTATGCGCAAAAATAATATGGAGTCATTTTCTCCAGGAAGAAGCTGCACATGAGTAGCTTAAGATAACATTATACAGCATTACAACAGGATTTCTCCTGCACCAGGATTCAATTAATATCAGTAACATGTAGACACAGCATGAAAGACGGACGCAGCAGTTTTCCTCCTCTTCCCATATGTCTGGGATACTGTACAACAGATGCACTCGTCTTCTTTACCTACTTTCTTCTGCTCTGTTTGCCATGTGGAAAAACTGATTACCATCTAAGTAAATGCCAGCTGAGAGATAAGCCCCACTTACACACACAAAGCAAATTATATTGCTAAGTTTATTCATCTAACTGACCACATATACATAAATTATATGTATACATACATACATACATGAGATTGATATATATATATAAATTCAGGTAGATTGCACTTTTCTGTTAATGCCACAAGTGGAAGAAAATGGCATAATCCAGATATAATTTGTAAACCAAATTATGGGAATGTTGTTGTTTTCTTTTAAACAGTCAACGTTTTTATTTTTTTTTTAAGTTGCTGTGAATAATTTCGATTAAAGAAAAGAAAGAAAGTAAAGTCAGTATTTTGAGCATATGGCAGGAGGCGTTCTCTGTGCTCAGGTTAAGACAGCTTCCCTCTACCTCAGTCGACAAGGATGATGAGATAAAGAGAGGATGAGGCACCATCTGTACAGTACAGAACAGCTCTGGGAATTAGGATGAAACACACACACGCACACACACTAGCGCACTATTAAGCCAGACCACATACTCTTTGACTCACTTTCTCATAGAGGTAAATGACAACCAAACACTGAAGAAAAGGGAAAAAAGAAAAGAAAAAAACTCCTAAAAATCAACACAACTCCAGTGTGGACGCACTGCCTCCTACCTCCACTCTAGTAGAGTCCGCTCTTCAGTCCTTGGAGAAAGTCTGCTGCAGCGGCGGAGTTTTGCTATCTTATCCTCTGCTTTTTGTCCTTCTCCGTGACTCCACGACTTCATATGTCAGGCATGTGTTTGCATTCCCACATATGTGAGCTCCAGTGTGGCGAAGGCCAGAGCCAGAGACACAGATGGCACCCAGATGGAGACAGATAACCGAGCAAACGCCGCACTACACACATATACAAAAACACTCACTAAATTTCCTCCTGTCTCTACTGTTCTGTTTTCTCTCACGTGAAGCCTTCTCTGTCACTCTATCCTTTGTTAGCCAGTCTCCTTCTGCAGCGGTGCCGAATTTCCCCTATTTTTGTTAAAGAATTTGAGTCCTCTCTCGCGCTGGCTCTCTCGAGCTCTGATTCTCCTAGCCACTCAGTCTCTCTCCTTCGGCTCAAGCTCCTCCCCTGTTTTCCCACACACCGTCTCCTCTAGTGTTTCCATGGGTCGAGTGCTCCGGCAACGTCACAACCCCCGTCCCCAGAGTCCCAGCCCCCCACCGCCACCCCCTCCCTTTCCCCTCATGGATCCTGGCCAATCGTCGGCTGCTGACTGGCCCTATTCAACCTGCATTCACCGGCAATGGACCCTGCAATTAACATAACTAATTGCTTTGGCACCTAAAGGCTAAACAAGAGGCCGTGCCAAGGGAGACAAACGTGTGCGTGAGCATCTGCAAGTGTGTGGTGGTGGGTGGTGGGGGGGCTTTCAAACCCTCCCCATCTCATCAAGAGAAGTGGGGATCTCCTCTTAAAAAATGTTTTTATACTATCCACCCCACCACCCTTCAACTGCTCTTTCACTGAAGCCCTCTTTTGTCTCAGTTCTTTATGGCGGCCAGCTTACCGTTGCCTCACAGGCCAAAACCAATTGGGGACACTTGAAGAGCATGAATGAGTTACTCTGCTCTCCTCTTTCTCTCACTTACCCTCTGTGCTCCATCTTTACTGAGTTAAACTTAAATCTGTCTGATTTATGCCCAACATTGCACAAAGGGACAGAGACAATGCAGGTTAAGATAACGGTGCCTGGCTGTCCATTATTCCCTCCTCCCAATATTTTACCTTGACAAAGTACAGAGGATGGTGCTAAATTCATTGCCCAAGGCAAATAAGATTATAAATCTGTTTTTAATTAGACAACTAGCATTTCAAAGAAAATGATCAACATGTAAGAATCCACTCGAAAACAAGCAAATATTGCCAGATAAACATAAACAGCTCATGAGGAGTCGATGCCCCTTTTCTTTGCTATAATTCAAAAGTACGCGCACCATCCTCAACAGCACTGAATAACTTGAGATGTAATCGTTCTTTTTAGATGTATCTGACCTTGAGCTAAAATTCACACTGAGGTGATTTCTAATTGTTTCTCTCAGTTCCAAATAGATTTAATGCGTATATTGCCATGCAGTGTCAAAAGCTACACCGACTGAATATTCATCCATAAGAACCTGTTTCCGTCCCTCTCCTCTTGGACGCCTGCTCTATTCAGGGTGCATCTGGTCAGCCAGCAGGCTTAGAGGCAGGGCCAGGTGGCTGTGAGAGAGGGAGAGAGAAAGGGGGTGAAAAGATGGAGATATGCAGAAGGCCTAGCATCTGCAGGAATATACGGTAACAACATGCGATTGTAGCACATAAAAGGTGGTGAGCGGGCATCACTGACAGACAAAAGCTACTGACTGAATGGTTTCCACGAAATGCGCTGCAGCCTTTAAAATTTCTAGACTTTATTAGGTGGAGCTAAAGAGATACAATTAGCCCATATCATACTGACAGGACTGTAATAAAAATCAGCATAATGACAAGAGGAGTATGGCTATGTGTGAATAAACCATCTAAATGCCCTGAGAGTTCACAGTGGGAATGTATGTGTTCAAATGGAACTTGCTGCTTCTAATTCTTTCCTCCTTGTTTGTATTTTGCTTTCCACTCTTTCATCAGTATTGCACTATGGTATAAACCCATAAACAGGCCTCACAAGGCCAGTCTCCAGCCTGGAAAGGCAACTGAATGGAAAGGCAACTGCAGATATTGTCCAGACCTGATTCTCCAGACATTTTCCCACATGAGCACTGAAGAATGTATGGAGAATATGCAGAGAATGTGGATAACTGAGAATATACCCACACAACCTCTCCTCTAAGAAGACTACACAAGCTCAGAAATGAAGTAACTGTCAGTAAATTATATTTTTGCCCTCTTAGTTCATGTGCAGTCAGCACAACTGCACTGCATACATGAACCTTTCTCTGAATGCATGCATGTAGCAAAAACTTTGGGTCTGCACAGACCTTCCCCGACTAGGTACATAGCTAATGGTATTTCATCAAATTCTTTTGAAGTATGAACTGGCCTTCGCAGGCTATGCATTAATATGCTTATCATCTTCAGCATATCAAACATGAACAACAACACAGACATGATGTCAGAAACTATTTTTATTTCACAACGTTAACAGTTGTGTATGTAACAAACTAATCGCCTTTAAATGTACAATCACTTGTATTTTCACAGTCAAGTACATTTTATTCCACCTGTTGGGCTGAATAACCCTGCGGTGACATCCCTGCTGTGATCCACCTCTACTCAGACAGAATGACAACATGCATGCAGCTAAACAGAGTTTGAAATGGAGCTTTAAAAACAGTGCTTCAGTGTTTGTGTGTCTGCTTAGCTTTTAAATGAATTCATTTTTTACACCATCTGGACTTCTTACTGCTACCTATAGCACTAACAAAGCCCCTTGAGCCGTGTAAATGAAACTCTTATGAGAGCCACACAGCGTAGTTATTAAGCATAGTTGTGACAAGATGTTTTTAAAGTTCAACCCAGCCATTTACAGGAACTTTGTCTCCGTCTAAATCCGAGGGAATAATCAAATTATTCTCTAAGTATGTGTGATGTAACAATGTTGTGGACTCTGTAGGGAAAAATAGCTTCTTTTGAATGGCTATTTTGGCAGAAGATGCTGCAGTTCTGCCTGAAACTGCTTCATGGAGACCACCAGTTGCCATGGTTTTTAATGGGTTGCCTCTCAGTCCCACCTTCTGGTGCATTTAGCCTCCTAAAATAAACATAAACATAAAAATGTGAATGAGAGAAGCTTAATCAGGAATTCTGCTGTATTACCATGCACATATGTTTTTACTGTTTATACAAAAGGATGCAAAAGATTAAAAAAAAAAAAAAAAGCTGGAACTTTGGAGCATGTGCAACACACCTCGGCCCATTTGAGTCAACTTGAGCACATACATAGAGGAGTTACATCGTCTTCATGTGCAAGGATTATTTCGAGAGCTTTGTTTTTTTGCAATTTTGCTCAAATTAAAATATTTTTACATGTATATGAACCTGGTTTTATTTTCACTAACATAATGATTAGGCTTCTTTTTTCTTTACTGTCCTGTAGATATGCTGACCAGAAGTATATAAACTGGGATAAACTGGGTTTCTACTACACTGTTTTATTAGCGTTTAGAAAATGTGAATAACAAAAGGTGAAATCCATTAGAATGAGTGGAAAAAAAACTTTATCCAATCAAATATTATCATTATCATATTATGAGAATCTCCCTGTTGACATGAGCTATTGGTTTTGCTGTTGATTATTGTGATGTATTTCTTTTTGTGTCGTCCTGTGTCCTTGTGCTCTGGCTGCAAAACCAATTTCCTTTTGGGGACAATAAAAGAATCTGAATCTTAATAATAAAATAGTGCAACTAATCAGCTGTCTGTCTCAGCCATCAAACAGTAAATTATAAGATCAGCCCCCGTCTTCCCAGATATGATGTAATGTCCCTGATGTTCCCAGAGATGGAATTAATTCCTGAACAAGATCTATCTCTAGTTTCTTCTTGTCCCACAGTTGTTTTTTCAGCCTCAAAGTTAGTTTACATTAGGAAAGCTACTTCTACTGAAGTACAACAACCACAAACGCTGCTTGCGGCCCTTTCTGGAGCCGATATGCAGCCTAATTCACTCCAAACCAATTGATGGAAACATGTCTGTTTCACTTTTCTTTTTTGTAGCTTTCCTTTTTAAAAAAAAAAAAGATTGCTTTAAACTAGCTTGGTTAGTGAATTAAAACCCAGCTATTCTTGAAGTTACTGAAAACATGTGTGTGTGGGTGTTTGTATAAGATATTTTGTATATCTGAGTCTGATCATTGATCATAGCAAAAGGGTTTTAAACAAAGACATTAACCAAGCAGGCTACACTGTGTGTTAGCTATCAATTTGAGACAAATAATTAGCATGCTGTATGCATGTATTCACACTGAATGGTTTTCTTGGACTGTAGCTGCTCAAGCCTCTTACAGCTGTTTGCCATTGTGTGCAAGTGTGAGATAAGAAGCGAGAGAGTGACAGAACAAGAAAGTATGCAGCATCTGTTTTTGTTCACACGCTCCCCAGCCAAACTTCCACTTTTAGAAAAAGTAAACAGCCTTTTTTCAGAAGAAGTAGGATAGATGATATGAGGAAGGGATGAGATATAGGGAATGTTAGAAGAATGAAAATTGAATACATAAGACAGGGTTCAAACTGATCAAATAATCAATTTAAATAGGAAAAAAAGTTACATGTATTATGTATGCATTCTTTCATTTACATGAATTTGAAATTGCATTTTTTTCCACCCCTGTAATTTATGTAAGGCATCTGTTGATAATAGCAAACTACACCCATTGGCCTTTGGCCCATCGACAACTTCAGGAGCTAAAAATGTAATCAAATAACGTTAAAAACAGCTGATAATTGAATAGCATGGGACAAGTGAGAAAATGTATACTTCTTGTTTGGATTTAAACAAAAATTTTACTTGGTTAAGGGCAGAAAACAAAATTGTTTAGGTTAGATTATATTATTTTTACCGTGTGACCATCGCCTTCATGGATGTCATTCTGACACTTCCCATGCAGTTGCACTCGAGACCACTAGAGTTAATAGCAAATATACAGTGGATCATATATGCCTGCATCAACATATAAGCCATGGACATGTTCTTGGAACAGGACAATCTCTATCCAAATCCTTTGACATCTGTTGTTCCAATTACCCGAATAATGAGCCAAGTTAAACTGAACCGAAACTGATTAAAACCACCTATCACAGCAAAACTAAAATGTTTTGACAGACGAAAGGGAGATCAATAAATACACAACACTAATCAAAGCAATAAATATTGAATTGACAGGTACATGAATCTTGTGGCATATCTTCAATTATGTTTGTCAGTTTCTCAAACTGGTTATCTGGTATCTCAGGGCCTCTAACTATCGAATTATTTGAAAACTATTAACCAGATAATTTCACACTGACAGGTGTGAAATTATCTGGTGACGCCATAATGACTAAATGGAAAATTTTATTGACTTCATATTTAATGAGAGAAATTCACACTTTCTGATTATAAAAGCATTGGTGTTTGACATGTTTTGGAACCAAAACGTAATGGCTGTTAGTAGTAGCCTGTGCTGTAGTTTTAGTAGTAGTAGTAGTAGTAGTGGTACTTTCAGCTCCTCTTTTGAGAATGGGTCACTTGAATATTCAGTCTACGGTCAATTCCTGTAGATCGGTACCTACATTAACACAACAAGGAGCTGCTATCCTCCACATATGAAGAAAATAACGTCATCTTTGCATCACGTGCTGACTCCTACGACATTTAGATTGCCCTTCCACCTCCCTCAAATTTCCAGCACAGCTCTAGCAAAACGTCTCCTGTTGTGAGTTATGAACAGCGACTGAGGGAAACACCAAAGATTCAATTGTCTGGTGTCCTGAAAATCTCCGGTGTTCATGTGTGAAAGCAGCTACAAAGAGATTGTTTTCTTTTCAGCACTCTCTGAGGAGTTTGAAAGGGTAACTACGATAATTCATTCATTGTTAGAGTGTACTGCATGTGTATACAGTGTGAATGTGGCCATAACAATCAGAAATTTGTGTATCTTTATGTCTAAGTTTTCTGGCCAAACTCCAACCAGATTCAGCGTCTTTGGCCAAAATGTTTTCTATAGCACACAAACATAACAAGAAGCAATGAAAATAAATGTAGTTTTGTTCTGAATGTAGCCTTAAAATGGCCAACATATGTTGTTTTTAAGTGAATCCACACAGACACGAAACATGACATTGTACTGTACAAGTACACTCAGGGTTCATCACAGAGGAAGAATCTAATCTCAGAGTCTTTGTGACCAAAAATACAACAACAGTTATCATCAAAGATGTTAGTTTATTGTGGCAGGGCCCTTCAAAGTGTTAATGTACGCAGAATCCTCCATTTTAGATGTTTTGTTCTCTCTCTTTCAAACTGGGTGACCGATAAAGAATTTGAGTAATAATAATAGTTCTTATTAATTATAAACATTGCTGCTACATTTCCCACCAAATCTCATCATTATCCACCCCCCTCCCTGCACTTTAACCATATTACCAGCGTGTTCTCCCTTCATCTCTCCTTTTCCTCTTTGCCTCCATCTGATCACTGCTCAGACTCTTGATGTTTGCTAATCTGATACAGCCATAGATTTCCCTGTCTGATCTTGCAAGGCCGTATTTTCCATTACGTCTTTTACAGTGCATTTATCTAATAGGAGCCCGTCATTTTCCAGGTCCATGTCTGTCTGGATGACCGTTTACTGTAAAAAAAAAAGTATAATTTGAAAAAAGTCACAGAGATTAAATTAGATGCTTCTTGTTACTAATCACGGATAAAGTGAGGGCTATTTTCCGTCTTTGTGGATCGCTAAGATAAATGATGGGTCGCGTAAACAAATACAGTAAACAGTAAATCTTCTGTTTACTGTATGTGTTGGTTCTGGCCAGTGAAAATGAAAGACTATTGGAGGCTGGTGGGGTTCCCAGAACATCCCACCCATGAACATAATTGCACCAACACATTTGCCTCTATTTCCATGCACCTAAATACCATAGAAGAGAAATGGGGAAAAAGAGGCTTTTTAAAAACAATTACCTACTTCACTCTTAGTTGAATTGCAGTTGGTATTCAACTAAGAGTGGTCACATCATAAACATGCCCAATATCATAAATATGCCCAATAACATCAAAGTTTTGGAGCAAAACTTTGGATTCTGTTCCGTTTTAAGTTTTCAATGTATGCAATTTTCTTTTAGAAAAAGTTTTTGCTATTACAGAAAAATGGCATTTCTTATCCAATCACTGTATAAGAAGAATAAATTAGAGCAATTAGATAAATTGAAAAATTAAAACATTTATTTCAAATTTATTTGTTTATTTTGATTGCATTCTCAGTGTGTATAAATAGTGGTGTTTTTCCAGGCGTGCTGGATGAAAATTGAAAATTTCCCAGATATTTCCCATTTCTGCTTGTTTTCCCATTTTTTAGGTTTTAACAACCATATACTTCTATTTAGACTGGCTATATGCAAAGAAAACAAAGCACTCAAAACACCCCGCTTTGTGGTCTAAACCAATCCTTAGTGTAAAAAAAAAAGAGCCATCTGTGTTATATTGACTCCTCCACAATTTACTTTCTGTAGACATTTTAGAAATTAAAATAAATTAATCAGTAAATTAAGAAAAATGAATTCTAATCTTTAGTTCTTTTTCTTTAAAAAAAAGTTTAATAACTTATACTAGCTGATATGGGGACAGCTGTTTCTATGCATTGCAGCCATGGATTTTCCTGGAGGGGCTGCATGTGAAAACACAAATGCATACAATTTTCACTTATCAATTCTTACTGAAATTACACGGCCAGCTATCATGTAAAAAGTTGCCTGCTAATGTGTATAAAGCACCATATTTTCTCATAGATGTATTCAATTACATTTGGTAGCGATGTAAAGAAAAGCTGCCAGTTCAGATAGCCTAAGGTTCTTGTATACCACACACTGTAAACAAAAGAACTTAATTTCTAAGATTTACTATCACGTTTTACCCAGTGCATGCTGAGGCACCACTCCTGAGCATTTCTTGTTGCTAGAACACATTTCCTTGGGAGAATCTCCTGTTACGATGTGCATGTGACCTGGCAGCTGCAGAGAAAGTCCAGACATAATTTTCTGCACATTTTCCAGACATTCTCTAGTGTTCATGTGCATAAATGGTATTAAAAGAGTGAACGGGGCTCAGTGTGATAGAAGTGGTACAGCCCATGTGGCACTGATGCTTCATGCCTGTGTGAATTTTACTTAGCCACTCTTTTGAATATTTAATAATGCTTCATTGCCTAAACTCGCTAGCAGTGAAATGCTAAATTTCATGGTGCATTACTGCTGCTATTGGAAGAGACTACATTTGCATCTTTGTGTGCATTGTAACAGGGCATTAGAAAGAAATGAAAGAGCCTCATCAAAACATTGCCATACAAAACCTCTGTTAGTTAAACCCTGACAGAGTAAGTCATCAGGACAAAAGGATGTGACACAGAATGACATACTTTCAAATGTATTTAAGTTTTGGTCAATTTCAGGCAAGAAGTATAAATTTGTTTGTCAATAAGACTTTCATAGTTTGAATTATGTGAAGAAGATTGGGAATGCCTTAAGTTCAAAACCATAAAAATTCCCACAAGACTCATTCACAGCTCATCCCAAAGACATTAAGAAAGAATAAGTGGCTGGTCAGGGGGTCCCACGGTGCTCTTTCACAAACACAGCCACTGACTGGTACTTTACCCCCTCTTGACATCCCACAAGCCCAAACACGCCTCTCCCCACACCTCCTCCCCACACAGTCTACCGGCCTGCCCTCGCCCCCAACTCTGTCCTACCATTCAAACACTATTGTGTCCTCCTTTTCAGTCATCCCCGTATCACCCATAACAAATGAGTCCCGTATTTTTTTACCTCTCCCCTCCTCCTCCTCCCCCTCCTTTCTCCCAATTTCTCTGTCTCTTGCTCTCTCCCTCTTTCTCTCCTTTACTTGGTGCCGATGAAAGGCAGGCATTGAGCCGGCAGTGGCATTCCAAAACCTCAGGCCTCGGCTCCAGTGTGTCTGGCTATTCAACACTGCTGGGAGCCATTAGTTTAAGTAAGGCCTGACCCGCCTACTCACCCACAAAAAACCATCAGATCTCCTATTACACTCTACACATGGAGGGAAGACACACGGCTGCTCTTTAGGTGCAACAAGTGTGTATTTATATGCAGCACAAACGAAGAAATGAGCAAATATAAGTGCAGAACGCATGTATGAGAGTGTCTTCATAAGTGAGAGGGAGAGTAAGTGATAAATTGTTAGTGTTTTGGTTTGAGATTGGGTGTGTGTGTGCTTACAATTTATGAGCAGTGGGTCACACGCTCACTTGGCTGCATCTTCCTTAAGTTTCCACACAGTGAAGCCAAGTACATAGCCAGACGCCAAACCCTTCTCACCAATAACTTTGCTTAAAGGATATTCAACAACCATGCACTTTTCGGTCTCTCTAGCCGCTTCCTTGTTTAACTAATGTGCCAGATACACTGTCCGGGATATCCATCTATGGCGCTCACAGTTAAATCTTTAAATGCAGCAGTTTTACTAATTGAAAAATGATAGAGTGGACTAGAGCTCGCTCTGTGCTGCCAGTTTCACCCAATTGTCGGCACATAAACATGAATAGCTCTCATAAACAACTCCATGTTTGGGAGAAATCTGCTGTTAAAGCAGTGTATACTCACTTAGACATTGACAAGCCCACACACAGATATTACACACACAGAGAGTACAGACATTCATTTCAGGACAACAGGCTTTTCCTTCGTGACAGTGGTGTTACAGTGTATTGTATTGTTGGCAGCTGGCTAGTGACAGATATGTGACTTTGACACTGTCAGGTGATAGCATAATTATAGTACAAAGGTGAAAATTTTCACAGACTTTTAAATAGCCACTTGTTATGTTATCTGCCTATAAAGTGGGTGATCATAATCATGCATCATTTTGGCCGAACTGCACCTGCTTGTAATCCAGAGGGTCCTTCTTCACTTATTCTGATTCACACTACACAAGAGTAATTCAGTTTATGCATATAAGCTCCTAAAGTCCTTTAATTAAACATAAGTACAATCTCTGCTGGTGTTATCTTGACAAGATTTCAATTCGAACTAACCAGGTTCATATCTAAGGTTTTCTTTATCTGTTTCCAGTTATCAGCACTTTGACGTACAGTTTTTTATACACTCTATTATCAGTTAAGTAGAACGTGATCATAGAAATTGAATGGGTTAGTAATGTTCAGATGGAGACTGGATAAAGTGTCATTTTACGAGACAAACCTGAACTTTCATTACCATCTTTTGCTTTTGGCACTATTAAATACAGTAATATATAAAAAGGCCGGTGTGTGTAGATGTTACAGATGAAAGAATGATTGAATGTTTAGATTATTTGATAAGCAATAATCTAAAGGGATTAAAACATTTAAGAATTGGCCAGATGTAAAATTTCCCCCATCCCTTTTTTTTTTTAAATTATGAAGGTCTATAAAAAACAGCGGGAAATAAACAATTAATTTTCATTGCAGCTTATAAACCATGTCAAGAATTAACCCAGCTCCCGCTCTTCTACAAAATCCATGTTGCTGACATGCTTCAATTAAATTGCCAGTTGGCTGAGAAAAGAAAAGGTGTCTTTTTTTGAGACAAAGGTATGAAAACACTGCCTAGGATTGATCATTTTACACAGTTTTCTTTTGCCTGATGTGCAAAGGTTCCCGTTTTCAGCAGATGATTCTATATGAACCTTCCATTTCTATATCTCTCTCCCTGAGGCTGCAGGAGCAGCTGTGTTGTTCTCTTCCTCGGTGACGGCAACACCTGTGATCTGCAGGTGGTTCATCTGGCAGCGGAGCCTGGAACACCTGGCCAGGCAGATAGAGCCTCCAGGCTTTACTTTCTGTGTGTGTGTGTGTGTGTGTGTGTGTGTGTGTGTGTGTGTGTGTGTGTGTGTGTGTGTGTGTGTGTGTGTG
>JBBBVU010000003.1:17913023-17923295 GCA_037177055.1 Atherinosoma microstoma
TGTGTGTGTGTGTGTGTGTGTGTGTGTGTGTGTGTGTGTGTGTGTGTGTGTGTGTGTGTGTGTGTGTGTGTAATAGATTGGGGGATTTCTGAAGGGCTCAATTAAAGCTGAGGGAAGATAACGGCTGGCTTTGCTCACACACACCCACACACACATTCAGTGGCATGTGTTGGCATTTCCCAAGGTTAAGCCTTAGGGATGTTTGGACTTGTCAGTATTGCAATACAATCCTCAAATGTGTGTGTGTGTGAGAGTGTGTATGTGTGTGTGTAAAGGAAGTGTGGCAGCGTGCATGGGTATTTACAGTTTTACTTGCTTTTGTTCTTTTTCATCTCAAGACATAACAAGCCGGTTCAAACCGCATTCTGTCTTCACAATGTCACATGTTTGGTTTTGCGATTCGAATCCCACAAACATGTAAGTGAACAACAGGGGACTTTGTAGCTGCACCTGCATTGTTGTTGCTTTGCATACTCACCACTGGTATGACATATCGCTACAGTGATGTACATGGACAAACAAGCAAAGACAGCAAGCAGAGACACCAGCTGAGGACAAGACACATAAACAAAAGCACCCAGAACACAATCCATGCTGTGAACAAGAGCAGGCAGAGTGCAATGCAAGTTTGTGTGTAGCGAGAGAGCAGGCCCTCTTCACAGACAACACAAGGCCCAGCAGGAGTGAAATCAGAGAAAGGACAGATGAGGTGAACTTGACAAAAGTCATAAAACTCACAACTGACACAAGGGAGGAAGAGACATCAGCTTTGGTGAGAAGTCGCTGTTACATGTGTGTCAAATACATCAAACAAAACTAGACAGAGGCTACACATCTTTATTCAATTACTTGTTATGATGGGAAGAAGTTATCATCTGGGTCAATCACTTTGCTGGATGCACTCGGCGCAATGTGCTTTCCATAAGAACTACATGTGTTATGTGAGTCGATAACTGGTGATAATTCTGGCTTATTTACAAGAAAATGTGAGGGATGTCTAATAAAGCTTTCTATTAAAGGAGTGGAAAAGGGAAGAATTAAAAGATGAAAAATGAGTGTTTTCAAAAGGTGTCATATTGTCTACATCTTGTCAGACACAGCTCTGAGACTTCTCCGACTGAGCCTTCAACAATAACTCACACCCAGCTGGATGTCGGCTTTCCTCTGCTGCGATGACAGGCCAGCTGCAGTCGGACTCTCTGCATGGCGGCCAAGACAGATGAGTAGGGATGGAAAGAGGGATATGGGCAAATAAAGGAAAGCAACAAGAGAATGGGAACAGAGGGATAAAATAAAGTGAACCAAAAAAAAAGGATAGAGGGAAGCAGAAACATGAGACACAAACAGGAGGTGAGAAAGAAGAGCTGGAGTAACCCTGGAAGGCGTGGAGGAAAGGATAATCAATGCTAACTCCTCTCTGGCTGAGCCAAGTGGGAAATGATAGGGAATAGGAACAGAGACTGAGAGGGCATTTAAAAGCATATTGTGGCAATAAGTTTCTTTCATTGCTTTTTTTTTTAAATTTCTAATCTGCCTGATCACTCTGAAGCAACTGGGTGCTTTAGTTCCCATCCAAAGCCCCCCCACCTAAAATAGATAAATGAATTAATGCTTCCACATAACCATGAAACCTGATTCCAACCATGCTTATTTTTTTTAAAATGATGAACTAAATGAAACACTTTTAACAGATGAACACACAAAAGAAGCTTTAATCCATCTTGGCTGAATGCTTCAAAAGCCATAAAACAAATATGCAAAACTACTCTCAAGTCCTGCAAGCTGCCTTTTTGGAACAGTCAAATGTGTCAGAGCAATGTTTACGCTACCTAGTGATACCTGAATACAGAGGTCATAGTGGTGGTTGGCAGTATAACACAATGACAGTGTTAACAACTCTCCGGAGCCATGCTGAGACCTGCAGTCCAGAATGAAAAGCACAGCTGGGTTATCTTTCACAGGCGTAGAAGTGATGTTTTGTCAGGGCGCAGACGAGCATGGATGGTCTAATATCCCTCGTCTCCTATGCGGCTGGTGTTTCTGAAGACTGCTATTGCTGGGCAATCCTCTGTGCAAGATCACATCTGGATCCTATCCTCCCAGCAGTTCTGTGCAGTGCCGCGCATCAACAAGAAACAGCTGTGCAAAACTGGCTTCAATTAGCCTCACATTTTCCCTGACAGTTAATCCCCCTTTTCTACTCTCATTCTCTCACTGTTTTGTTCCTTTAACCGTTTGGTCACTCCTCTCTTTCTCTCTCTGTCTCTCTTTCTTTTTTAAAGCTTTGTTTCAGGTTGCCACAGTATCTGAAGTAATAAACAGGGGAGCACAGTATGCTAAATTGGAAACAGACACTTGGACAAAAAGCTCAAAAGGTCTCACGAAACATGCAACATGACAGATCCTGTTGGTTTGAAAAGACTGATGATGATGCTTGCAGCGGTTTGAGATTCAGAAGAAGTGAAGTTGATAATAGGCCGCAGTGATTGGGCCTATATAATTTCATTTCCTGTAAGAGAGTAGTAAATGCTTCAGTACTATCGGGGTGGTGATTTCAATCTTTTTAAAAAAAATGTTTTGCTGCACATGGATCATTAACAGTAGATTTGGCACATGGAATTAAAGCCTATTTGAACTTTCATTCGGTCAGAGTTTATAACTGAGACAGAAGATGCTAGATTCTTTGTTGTGGTTGACACATGTGCAAGTTTAAACATCTCTTTTCCCACTAAAACCACACTTTGCAAACACTCAAGCGTGATCCAGCAGCAGAGCACACTGAACAAAATGTTGTCGCTCATGAGTCATTAATCAGACCCAGCTCAACTAGAACTTGTTCAGCTGCACACAATCTTGACTCAGCTAAACTGCATCAAGAAATTTATCTGAGATCGATCCTGTGATAGGAAATGGGAGCCAGATTTGAGGTGAGGGAGCCGATCTGATGAGCTTGATGAGCAAATCTGGAAGGTTCTACAGTCATTGTAGCCCTGGGGCCTGAGTAAAACACTAACAGGTGGTAGTGCTGGTGGAAAAGACCCACGCAGAGACCAGAGGGAGTGAGATGGATACTGGGCTCGCAGCCTGACATGAACACACAGCCAAGCGAACACATTTTACTATAACACAGCCAACCTCATGCATGACACATTGCAAATACATGCAGGCTTTAATAATGCTCAAAAAATGAATGCAACTTCTTTGCACATACATTCACATTCATACAGTGCTCAAAGACAAGAACCAGTGTGGGGGTGACAGGATAGATGTGCAGGCACTTCTTTACCTCCAGGATGGGGAAATTCTCCCACATGGCAAAACACAAAGGCCCCACGTCTGGCAATGCTAACAGCCCACTCAAGCCAAAACCAATTAGGACTCTAATGCAAACCTGCAGGGCCCCTTTGTCGTTTATTTCCCCTTTTAATGTCAGAGGATTGGAATCTGACTCTATAACCCACCCCAGAGAAAAGAAGAGAAGAGGCAAAAGGAAAAATTATCGGGGCTTCCAAATTATCCACATGTTTTTGAGTAGCGCTAATTGAATCAAGGGAGAATGGAAATGATTGACGCGTGTAGCAATGTTGAGACTACAAACCCTTTAACACATTTTCTCCAAGTGAGCACAAGCATTCATTTTTCTTACCAGGTTGCTTCGCTTTGTGCATCAAACTACTCAAGCTAAATAGAAATTATAGTAGAAGAAAATATATTTTTTTTTAATCTTATTTGATTGATAGAATGAGCCAAATTTTTTTTAAAACATGAACAGCAGTCTACAGTTTTATATTGCAGTTCACACTCTGCTGCTCCCTGCTGGCCATTGTAGCTCCATCGTCATCATCATTACCATCATAATTATCATCATCACCACCACACCATCACATTAAGCATTACAGCCTTGTCTTTTGTCATTCTCTGTGTGGAAAAAGAGAGCAGTTTGAGCTCTCCAGGGAAGTACAGCAACACACCAGTGGAGTCATCAGACCTTGCTGACCCCATTGGTACAGCAGGACTGCACCTGTTTAAAATCTCATTTGATCACCTATTGTCATCCACCCAGAGGATGTCGGTCTTTATTGCGGTTTTCACATGTGGACTCCATGAATCCACATTTTAACATATCTTTTCCCCATCAAAACCAGACTTAAAGAATACTGTGTGATCCAGTCAAACTGCTGTCAAGCCCCCAGGCCCTACTGACTCTAACTGCATTGCAGCTCTGGACTATTGACCCCTGATGTAAAGCAGGAAGAAAGTGCAAGCAAGGAGGGGGCAAAAAAATAAAACCTTCCCCTGGCATCAAGCAGCAGCTCCAGTCTGGTTTCACACCGCCTGGTGTTTTTGTCTTGAAAGGCTGTAAACTCCAGATGGTGGAAAGAGGGGGGAAAAAAAGAAAAAACTTAGCCTGGTGGATTAAGGCCTCCAAATCCTCCACTGAAAAGACACATAGACCACAAGCTGCTATTCAATAAAATTGGAGCATAATGGCTGTCTTGTGGGGGCTATATGAGGGATAATGCATCCAATAGAGTTTGTGTTATGCATAGTTTATTCTCACCCTTTAATGGGTCCTAATGAGCGTAAGATCTTAGCAGACAAAAGGATGAGTGAAGTCTTGTTTGCTCATTATAATCATTTGATAAACTTCGAAGTAACGTATCAAAGAAAGTCTTTTTTCTTTCCTGACAGCCCTTTACTGTGGGAGGGCAGTCTAAACATAGCAGTGTTCGTTTTTCCAAGATTATGTTAACACACTCTTGTTCTGCTGTATTTTCATTATCAGGAAAAGCATTTCTCTTTTGCTTAGATTTTGGCCTTGAGAAATACAATATCCAGACCAGGGACACAGGCCACTGATTGTGACTCTGCAGGTGCAAATCTGCATACCTGTGGACATGTTTTTTCTGTTTACTAGTTGTGACATCCGACATTCTGACCATGCCTTTGTATGTTTATGTCTTCCTCTTCTTTGCAATCCTTTCTCGCTCTCAGCCGCTTGACTTTGGCTGGGTAACTCCTGAATCTAACACCTATGAAACACCTTTGCATTGAACAAACAGAAGGATACAGGATCTGCAGGAGGGATCGATCTGACTCCCTGCTAGGCTCAGATATGTTTTATCAAACCTAACAGAGTATATGAAAGTAGTTTGTGGCGATCCAAAGCCAATAATTACGGCAGGGATACAGTGTCTCAGTAATGATTAACTCCAAGCAGCAACAGAGGGACACCAGCTCAGCTCAAGTAATCCTCCAGTCTGCCTTGAGCAAAAACATGTATGACCTGAACTTGTTAGTGTATTGATTCTGTTCTTCATAGTCGAAATCTATAACCCAGAAAGCCTCCACAAACTGTCACTGAAATGAGCAAGAATGGGGAGGAGAGAGTGGCGAGTGGATTTTATTTGAAAATGCCTAAGCCCTGAGGGACGATCCGTGTTGACATTTTAAATGTTTAACAATCTAACCATTGAGTTTAAACAAAAATGGTGTGTCATCTGTTGAGCCTACTATTTAGCCAGAACCCTGTCCAAACACAAAAGCTCACACAGACAGACTGGATCTGGACTCCATCCAGAGTCTCACGTGTCATTCTTCTTCACAAGCATAATATTTGGATGCTGACAAAGAAGGCTGTGAGCTGTAACACCCCCAACACGCACAAACGCACACACACTGCCACCGTCATCTCCATCCTTCCCTCCTACAGCCACCCACATATGCCACATGCTCCTGTCCCCCCCCCCCCTCCTCCTCCTCCTCCTCCTCCTCCTCACCCCTCCAGCTCCCCCATCCTCCACTCCTGCCAGGCTGCCACCTGCTATCTGCAGCATGCCGCACAGCTGCTCTGCTACAATAACAAATTAAGGTCCACCGTGGCAGGCAGGAGTTATTACCTACTACTCCTGCAATGGAAGAGTTGAGAAGCCATCAGCTACCACCTCTGATTGTTTCCCCCTTTTATGTCTAAAGAAAAGGGCCCAGGAGACATGAACAATTGTTTGGTGTGAGGCAGAAGATTGAGGGGCAGCTACAGTTTGGCGGCACACGAGCCAAGACTTTTTTGTGAAGTGTCAGTCAGTGTCGGAGCATGTCACGTGCTGCTGACTGTGCAATTTTCACAATCACAGGGTCAAATCCCTACCTCAAACTACTGACGAGCAGTTATTTCCAGTTTCCCCTGCACATCCTGGTGTATTATTAGCATCATATAAACAACAAAAACTTATGACATTTTTTTAACCAAATTATAAATTTTTTAAAAAATATTATTTTCCTTTAGCTCACTTATTGAGTGTAAAATTAGACTATTATTGATATCAAACTATAGCATTCACACTGAATGAAAGATGTGTTCAAATTCTTGTTTTGAATTGATTTAATTGAACTTGGGTGCCAAAATGAGTGAAAAATTGGAGTGGGCAAAAAAATCAACTCCTTGTAATAACAGCATATCGCTACTGTACAAGTTGTAATAAAAGTGCAATGAGTAAAAACAGTGAACACAAGTAATATTTGGAGAGTTTCAAGCTAATCAGGCAAAAAAAGCTACCTGTTTTAAATTTGAACTCTGTTATTTAACGACAAGAAAATATTCTTTGGCAGGTGTGCACAGTAAATGGAAGAACATCATGCATGACAAGGTGTAGAAGATAATGCTTCTCTGGTATCTTAAATTTTAACCGCAACACACTTTTGGTAGAAGATATTAGGACTGCTCTATTTCAGTCTGGATATATTTTTCATGTTTTAACCATTTTAATCCACTAATAAAATTTTACCTTACATCTGTCTCTGAACTTTGAAATATTGCACCAGAATGAATAGAATCATCACCAAATAGAGAAAAATGTACACTGTTAGATTGAACATTGTTTCCATGTAATCAGGCTATATGCTTGTTTTAGATTAATTACTATTGCACAATGTTAAATACTTTCCATTTTCAGAACCACTTCTAAAGATTTTCATTGAAATAACTCATAAGTTTTCTTCTTGGTATGATCTTTAATTATTTGTACTGTGAACATATACCAAATAATATCGCATCAGTCTATTACTCATTCCACAAATCAGTTTGAGCACAATGTTCGGTTGTGACAACAATGTCTCATCTAACTCATTTTGTCAACCAGCTCTGTGACAGGTCAACAAAGAGATGACTAGTCAGTTAGCAGGAGGCTGAAGTCAACGAAGAAACAGGCTCAGACAGTGGTGGGATTTTCAGTGGCCATTATGGTCCCTCTGTGTGACAGCTGGCCATTGCCCCCCCCTCCTTCGCCTTTCAGCGTCTTATTCACAGTCTTTTTAATCACACCAGCAGGGCTGTTACACAGCAAATAAGTTGACCTGACCTATGAGCTGACTGAATGACTATCCAAACGTTTAATCCACTGAGGTGTTGCAAAGATTGCCCCACCTTTAAATCAGAACCAGTATTTGTTCAGCATGGATATTCTGAGTTCTAAGTAAATGGGAGGTGTATGTTGTCTGCACTGCAAGGCATCTACAAACACACACATTTTAATATAAACAGTTGATCATTTAACTGCTTTTTATGTCTCACCTGTTTTCACCAGTGACTGTAAAAAATATGGACAAACCTTTCGCCACGTGACCCGAAGGTTTCTGAAGAGCTGAAAAGCGTTGGGAGGTTCCCACTTTCGTCATCTTGGCAGTGTCACGAGTCTCGTCACTCCTGGAAAATACAAATAATGGGTGACAAGTAGATGCTGAAAGGGGGGCTGTGAGCGTGGGGACGGATGATTGACACCCATCAAACTCTGAGCTGCCTGTAGCTACGAGCTAACAGAGCTAAGGGGAGCTAAAGAACTAACGGAGGTAGACGGGCTAAAGCTACGGCTCACTGTTAGCTGGCTAAAAACCGCGATGGTGCCACCCTGTCAATCAAAAGAACACGCCCCTAATTATGTAGAATATCCTGATTAAATAACATCTAAACGAATGAGTTATTAATAAATTCCCTCCCCCCACAGTTGTCATGAAGGTAAACTTGACATATTAAACTTAAAATGTTTTTTGTACCAGGCTGTAAACATGTTTAATTTTGCTGTGAAGTTGGCCTTTTTAACATGGGAGTCTATGAGGATTTGCTCTGTTTTGTAATGCTTTTATTGTTTTATGTAAAGCACTTTGAGTTGCCTCGTACATGAAATGTGCAATACAAATAAACCTGCCTTGCCTTACAATACTAACCATGAATGGCCTCCTCCATAACTACAATTGTGCATTTTTTCTTTAAATAAAATCTGGAAGGCATGGTCTTCACTCTCCTTATTTCATTCTTCTACACCTTTAAGTAACTTAGAAAAAACCCTTGAAGATTAGTGTTTTCTCATCCATTTACAGGCTGTACTTTAATAAGTCACGTTGTGAAGGACTGAAGGATTTTCTGCCACCCTGAGCCCACACATGTACTCCTGGGCTTGAAGAGGAACTCGCTTTATGATCTGACATTCCCAACAGCACTGTGCAAAGATTCAATGATTTTATCCACCCACGTATTTACCATGTGTTTATGTACCCCCTACACTGTACAGTAGTTGACCTGACAGGTTCTAAATACCCATGTGGGACCATCTCTCCAATTGTTCACTCACTTTCAGTTCACTGTATGAAGTCAAGGCAGGGCAAGTCATTAGCTGGGACTGTTTACCCTACTTTCCCAGCAGTCGTGCCATCTGCGTGTGCTCTGTAGGTTGCATAAGGCCTTGCAGATATGACACCTCCGCAAAACCTGTTCCATTTCAGCCATTGTTTCTCTCTTCTCCTTCCAATATTATCTTTCTATTCTTTGCCATGTGCCTTCCTTTCTTCTCCTTCTGTTGTTATTTCACTCTTTTCCTTCCCTCATCAGTTGTCATCAGATGATTTATTCACTCTTCAGTTTTTACATCTTCCTCTTCCTCCACCTCTCCTCATGTCATCCTCAACAGCTGACAGACCAGACCCTGCCTGTTGGTGACACTTCACCCACACCGACCTGAGCCAGATCACTCGTCCATGTGGGAGCCAGAGCCAGGGCCAAGGCCAGGGTGGAGGGGGAGGAGGTGGGGGTTATACCGAGGCCAGCAAGATGGCCCTAGTCATCATAATCATTCATTGCCTGCTGTTCCTTCTGTCCCTGTACTCCTCCCACTCCTCATGCGGTTTTGTCCTCCTCATGTCAGGGCCACAAGGCACGCGTATCAGCTGAGCCCAGGATGGTCAGAGTCAACGGGGTCAGGTGGCAGACGCCTGGTTAATTCTCCTGAGGCGGCAAAGTGCTCGTGTCAGCTCATACAAACGGACACTGAAATGCACAGATAAAGACAATTGCGTACGCACCGCATTGGCACATATGGACAGTTTTCCTTGCACAGGGCTGCAGATCGACTACGATATTATAGGAGAGGGCTTGACTGTTAGAGGGGGGTTGTTGATGGAGTTGTGTCAAACACATAGAGCAGCATAAAGAAGGAGGAGGGGAAGATTATAAACACATGACCAGATGGAGAGAGAGATAGCCCTATTATGTAGATCCTTCTAACCCTTATCCCTGTCTCTTCTCCACCGCTTGGATCCCTCATGCATATATACCTTTACATTATTCAGAAGGTTATAATGAGAAACTGAAGACTGTGGTGGTTAACGAAATGGTCACGGGGCGGTTTAGATGGCAGAAGGTTGGCCACAGGTGTACACGCCTGAGACTTATTCTTCTCTTTGACCTCTCATTATCACCCTCCAAGTTCTCATTCATTATAACCCTTTTGTTCTCTGGTGTTTAGAAGGCAACATGGTGTCTGTCTTCTGCAGTCTGCTCAATATCGTCATTCATATTTTAAGAATAAATTTAGCATTTTTAAAAAATCAATTACAGTCTGCTCATCTGTTTCTCAGTTTATCCAACTGTTTTCTTATCACTGATCCCTTTTTCTCTTATCTTATTTCTAGCACACTATAAGTGACTTTATATAAGGCTTACAGGTGGGGAATAATACCATAATTCACTATTTTTCCAACTGGTCTAAACTCTACAATCTGATCATCACTTTTGATCAAAGTTTTGCTAAACCCAACAGCCACATCTACCTCAGTCTGTGTTCTTTTTGTCCGTTATCGCTTGATCTGTCTATCCACCAGCCCATCCTCAGCGGTCTGTAGATGAGAGGTCTGGTCTGTTGTTACAGAGGAACAGGTGGAGCAGGCTAAACAGTCAGCACACACACACACACAAACACACACACACACACACACACACACACA
>JBBBVU010000003.1:17933799-17949796 GCA_037177055.1 Atherinosoma microstoma
TTCAGATCTCTTAGTCCTGGTTAAAACTCTAGCAGCAGCATTCTGGATGAGCTGCAGATGTTTAATGCTCTTTTTAAGAAGTCCTGTTAGAATGCCATTACAGTAATCCAGTCTACTGGAGATGAATGTATGGATGAGTTTCTCCTGGTCTTTCTGGGATACTAAACTTTTTATTTTGCTGATGTTTCTGAGATGGTAAAAAGCTGTCTTAGTGACAGTTCTGATGTGGCTGCTGAAAGTCAGATCTGAGTCTATCAACACTCCAAGTTTGCAAACTTTGTCTGTGATTTTAAGAGACCGAGTCTCCAGGTGTTTAGCAATGCTGACTCTTTTCTCTTTGCTACCAAACAAAAAAATCTCAGTTTTATATTCATTCAGTTGTAGGAAATTCTCTCTCATCCAGATGTTTATTTTCTCCTGACACTGACACAGTAAGTCTATATGGTTGCAGTTAACTGGTGATAAAGACATAAAGTTCTGTATTGTCTGCATAACTGTGATAATTAATGTTAAAGTTCTGTAATATTTGACCTAGAGGGAGCATATACAAGTTAAACAGAAGAATATAGAAGAAAACTATAATATAGATTCAAAGTTATTTTATAGTGTCACAGAAGTACCCATTGAGTTATAGGATGCATGAGTAGGTCTGTTATTGCAACCAATTTTTTATTTCTTTTAGAAAAAAACATTACTCTGATAAACAATATTATACAATATTACTGACACTTTAAAGGCATTTTATGAAAAAATATCTAAATACTACATATCAATGTACACCCTTTATTAGCAGAATTGGCATTTTACAATGGATATAAAACACAGTATCCTTAATTAGTATAACACGATTAAGCGTACATCCAAGCCAATATTTAAAATGGGCTCTAAAGCTCTTGTTACAAACATAACATTAATTTCAAATAGTTAAACAAATTTGTACATTTTATTCAAACTGCCATGAAGTTCATGGGCAAAAATCAGCATCATTAACTTCTATCCTTTTAAGAAAATCTGTGCTCAGCGTGGCACAGGGAGTTCTGATGATATAATACATGATCTTGGTTCACAATTTGACATGCAACGATTAGAAAAGGAGACTCAAAATGCCAATCTGTAAATCAAGTTAACTTGGTGACAAGTAGGACCCTATTATTTGATTTTTAATTTGATTGTGACTTTTTGTATTTTTGGAAACTATTCATTCAATAATTTTTTTTTTCAAAGTACTTGAATGGCTAAGTTGTAGCTAACATCTATGCTGTATGATGCAGTGGCTTTGAGTCAACTTGCTTTTCAGAACTAGGAAGTATATTTTATCTTTATCTTTCTCATTTGGCACTGGGCTTTAGAGCTCTCTTCTTTCATTTGGCCTCAGCCCAAAGTGTTCCCACACTGCAGCTGTGGATTGCAGTTTTAAACCAAGTCCATCTGGACTTACAGTGTTGTTCCATACTTGTTTGCTACAAAATGCAGTCATAAACCAGAATACCTATCAACCTTGGGATACAAGTCAAAGGGTCAAGGTCAAGGGGAAAAAACTCAAATAAGCCATCTTAAATTTTGTTTAGGTGAGTTTTGGAAGTCACGTTTTAGATATCTGCCTTGCTCAGTCTATCCCTTTGTGAGTTTTGCTCTTGGGCTTCTCCTACAACCCAAAGACATGCGTGTGGGATTAATTTGGGATTCTAAATTGACTAGGCAAGAGTGTGAACATGCATGGTTGTCTTGCACTGTTTTATTTAATGAACTTATACAGACATGTCTTACTAAAGCTATTAACTCACCTACAGTAGCTTTATCACGAAAACACAGCACATATTTTCCTCACATGAATAAAAGCATTGCAACTCACCAATATTACTGATCCTGAGGGAACCCACAGCTTGTTTCCCAGCAAATAGTTGGTTTCATCAAAGCATAATAGTAAACAATAAGGGATAGTCATAACATGTTATAGTGAAGCACTAACCTGGATGAGGACGGTTATAAATCCCAGCTAACTTTTGGAAAATGACAATATGCTTTTTTCACTCGCAGTTTTTACAGGTCCAGTGAGGAAAGGTGTAGCTATATGCAGATGATGTTGCTTTAATGACTTCACTGCACAATATGCTATGTTCAGTTTAAGAACCACTGATCTAAAGGATGAATTCTTCCCTTGGCGCAATGATTGAGTTGAAAGTTTAGTTTGTTCAGAAGAAAATAGCCCCTTCCTGAAATTAGCCAAAACAGGTTTTGGTTTGATTTATCGACACAGACATTCCTGTTACGTTTTTAAAGTGTATCTTTTTTTAGTCTTTGAGCACAACAAGCCAAGTAACATCTGTACAGCCAATGACTCTTCCTTTAAACTTAACCTGATTCATTGTCACTATGGGGGTTTGTGTGAGTTTGTGGAGGAGTCATCCGAGGCCCACCCACAGTGACACTTCAGCACAGAAAGATGACACACAGGCTGGAAGCAGCACAATCAGAAATGACAGCAAAACTTGTCTCAGCTTAATTCTAATCATTCAGCAAGCTTAAACCTTGTAGGAAAACACTTTGGTCTTTTAAAGTTGGCGCTATGTTGTAGTCTATTCTTGCGTCAGGTTGGCTAAAATGATGTTGACATTCTTAGGACGTGTGTCCGCATGGTATTTTTCCTCTGGCAGAAAAGCGCTGGCTTGGCAGTTGGAAAGACCCCTTCCCATTGACTTGTCAAAAAAAACATCCAACTCACATTAGTATTGACTGCACAGCTCACAACAAGCTTGCAACTCATATGATGATAAAAACACAGCACTCTCCAGCAATATTCAGCGTCTGGGTGATCGACTTGAAAGGGCTTTTCTTTGAATGTTGTGATCTTTTCAGTTTGACATCTACAATGAATTTAACACAATACAGAAGGACTTAGTTAAAACTGGTTATCCTCTATTTTACAACAGTAAACTTCTAACCCCTTAACCCTAGCCTCCAAAGGAAGACCCATGTGGTAAATCTAAAGAAATCATCCTGAAAATTCTACCTGTACAAGATATATTTGAAAATTAATGAAATGGTATCCTTCTTTTAGATAGTTGCTAGCTTGAAGGTCACACTGCAATGCCATTAATGAGGATATATCTCAGAGTAGAAGCCAACAGCGAGCATCCATCAGTTAACTAGCTGACCTTCATTTAACGACAGAGAGAGAGAGAGAGAGAGAGAGAGAGAGAGAGGACACAATAGGATCTGCAGAAGTTGGTTTAACTGCAGTTCATGTAACTTTAATTCAGATAATTAAAGGTTGATGGAGGTTGCTTTTTGGTTTATTTGTTTTTATATGTTTACAGAATTACTAGCTACTAAGCATCCATTGATTCTTCTTGTTTTATGACTCACAAATTTGACCCTCTTTTATGAAGTCACCACCACTATATTTGGCAAGATAGAAGAAAACACATAAAGCAATTAGATATTGTTAATATTCTTGGATACTTCACATAGGCACCCTGTTTGGATTGTGCAATTAGAAAAGGATATGTTATGTAAATATAAATGTTGGCCAGAAGTTTAGTGTTATAATTGCAATAATAAGCATGCAACTTTGTGGAAAGACTCCTGGAACAATTTTAACTTGAAACACCAAAATCTTTTATTATATTTTTCTTTGTTAACTTGCAGGAGGAAAAGAAAACAAGATGCCAATCCTCATTTCCAAAATTTTTAAAGGCCTAGCTGCAGACCAGACCGAGGCACTTTATGTTGGTGATGCTATACTGTCTGTCAATGGTTATGACCTACGGGAGGCCACACACGATGAGGCTGTGCAGGCGCTGAAAAAAACTGGCAAAGAAGTCATTCTTGAAGGTAAGATTTTTTTTTATTAGAATTTATTATTTAAGAAAAAACAACTCTAAAAAGATAAAAACAAAACAAACAGCACAAACAAACATAACAGAATGCACTCTGTGCTTCTTTCTGCTTCTTCTGTCCTTGATTTCTTTTTTATATTTTGCTTTGCTTTGCTGAGATTTTCCACAAAGTGACAAGAGACTTATAGGAAGGGACTACAATACATACTTAATATGTGATAAATATCTAGTTTTCATAATTAAGAAGCACTTAACCTGCATTTATTAACACTGTATTCCTGATTGTGAGGAAACAGAATTCTGATATGGCATGAATTAGGCAGCACTCTCCCACTTACTCTGTTTCCTCTCTACAGCTCTGACTAGATAGTAGTGTTGTCACAATTCTTAAATTTCAATCTTGATACCGATACCAAGAAAGGTGCTTGATACTCAATTCCAATTATGATACTTTTGAGGGGCAAAAGCTTTTTCTTTTGATCCAAGTCAGAGCATCACAAAAATAACAACCCAACCCAAACAATCCAATAATAGTACATTAATAAATATAAGGAAGGACATTAATGTTGTAAAATAAATGCATTATTCAGACTGTGTGGTTACTGCAGTGCAAAGAAAACTAAACTTAAAACCTTCAACCACTACTTAGCTAACTTATTTACATAAGTGTCCTTTTCTTCATAATACTTGAGAACAGATCATGTAAACAGTAGAGCAAACTAGTTAACATGATGTAGTTTTTTACCCAGATTAATAATAAATGAACATTAAAAAGATTAATTCTAAATGTTTTTGTCTACAAAAATATTAATGCGCATTAATACTTGACTGTAGGGCAGGGTAGGCCAGCCAGTAGCAGCTCCACTGCCCAAGTCATATAGGGCCTGCACACTCTGCAAGCCACGTGAAAAAAGCAATAACTACAATGGCGGATCCCTGTGTTCTTCTTGTGCTGCTACATCTTTTCAAGTTATTTGGTCTCTTAAAACAAAACTTACTCATCATTCAGCATGTATGTCGCCAGCGAAGATGTTGTCTTCCAGTTTAATGACAATGTAGTAGGTACTAGTGTAAACATTGGGTGTATCGTTGCAATTTAGTTTTCATTGCCATCGTGTTTTTTGACAACACTACTAGATGGTAACAATGGGAACGCTTGACATCTTAACAAATTTTGAAGTTTTTCTCCAGCCGTGTTTGATTCAAACTTAAGGCTCATGCATAAGAAGTAGAGAGGAAGACTCTCTAGTTCAAACTTTAATCAGCCTTCACTGAAAACATCCAAATGATGAGTTGAACGGAAATGGTGAAAAAAACCCAAAGACTCAGAATTAAAGAAAATTGTTCCAGCTCGCCTGTCTGAGTGTCTCAGGCATGTTAATGAGCAGCTTTCTTAAACATCAAGCACTTTTGACTAAAATATGAGGTTAACTCAACATTTTGAGCAGAGTATAATGGGGAAATCATGTACAGTAAGACCTTATGTGTGCAGGAAGGTTTGCAGTGGACTCAGCAGGTGTGTTTCTTTTCTCTTGGCCTCACTGTTTGATATAAACAGCCACAGCAAAGATCCAGTATCTCACAGTGCTTTTCTGTCTCATTTGTTCTGTGCAGTATTATACTGGATGTGTTCAAGCATAAATGGGAGTGTGTCAGTCTACCAGCAGGTGTAAAACAACAAGTAGAGTCTGAGATTTGATCTTAAATCGTGAGGACAGGGTAAAAGGATTAGAGACAATCTTTACTTTATCTAAATGATTGCCTCACAGGAATTTTGGATCCCCCACGATGCTTGTCTTAAGTTGGTATGTTGAATCCACTACAAATAATCTAGCATCTTATGAAGAATGACAGACATATTTTTGTACTAGTTTCCATTGAGATGCTCTCATATTGTCAGGCGAATGTCTAGTATGTGCTCAAGTCTTTTGATGAGCTATGAAAAACAAACTCACATAATAATTTTAAGCAAGTTTAATACACTATCTGAAGGAGAAGAATTACCAGATTACCATGTTACAACATTATTGTGAGTTAACTTGCATAGTGGGTAGCTTCAGTCAGCATAGAAGACACAACTAGAGCTCCAGCCAGGGGAAATCATTGAAAATGTCTTACATGTCCACAGTCAGTCAGATAAGTGTTGATATCAGACGGCTCAACCAGCTCTGCTCTGTGATCCGTCATGTCAGGAATCATTTCATGGGTTTCCCATCCCTCCAGAGGACCTGATAGAGGAGTGAGGAGACGAAAGAAGCTTGGAGGCTCACTGAGGGGGTTTAGTGTGTACGTGTGTTTGTGTGCACATGTACATCCACAGTTTTTTTATGTCTTTTAGTTCTATTGCACCGCCGCACGCGTTTGCGTTTATGTCTGTCTGACCTGGAGACAGTTTTAATGCCTAATGCATTTCTGTCTTGCAACACTTTGGAGTATTTTTAAATTATATTAGAAATAGAAAACTAACAGTTTTGTGACGACATTTTAGGCCTTCAAGCTTTCCAGCTGCAGTTGTTAATCTTCTAAAATTTCATTTCTAATCCATTTCACTGTTATAAAAACACTTAAATACAGATGTCATGAAGTTCAAATGCAATGTGTAATTTTAGTTTTTGGCACTTTATCGAGATACTCCGAAACATAGTCAAACACTAACTCATTTTTGGCACCACTGCAGTGTTAAAGGTTTGGCCTTTCTTTCATGTGCACTGCAACAAGCAACCACTACTGCTGCGCTCAAGGCAGTTGTCAGCACTCTGTGAAATTCACAACACAGACGGCCTTGATTAAGATCAAGGTGAATATGCCTCCATCACGTTCAGATAACTGGAAAGTGTGAACAGTAATGCTTGAATCTGCCGGATTAGTGCTTTTGCAACATTTAAGGTAGTTATGTTAAGGGAATGGTTGGTTTTCTAAACCACTGTCAGGATTTAACTGTAAAAATTTAGGGTTAGAGTTTTTGATTGATGCCGTTTGTTTACTGCAAAGACCGCATTAGAGTAATGACGAGCTCTGTCGCATACCTTTAGCAGTCTAATCATGGTGAAGAATGTCTTCAAGGTAAATATGTATTTTCTTCAGCAAAAGTACACTGCTAAGGGGTCATCTTCAAACTAGTTTGCAGTAGATTTTTTTTTTTTGAGAGTCCAGGGTACACTATCAGGTTTTACTAAATCATTTCAATGGGTCACACAGTTGCTTAGCAGCCAACAGAGCAGTAAAAGGGCAGCACTGGCCAGGTTCCAGGTGTGAGTGTGAATACATGTGAGCCGCTTCTTACCATAAATAGAAATGTTTGCATGGTGATTTTTTTTTTTTTTGAAAGTGAAACAACTGGAGTCTTACTTGGCCCTACTTTTGAACTTTCTATTGCAATAGTGATGGAATAATCAATGTCTGTGTATGAGAGAGGACATGAGCGGGTCAGATAAATATAACAGACCAAATGAAACCATAAAAGCACAGCTGCCTTCATTTCCTCCCAACGGCATTTACAGCCTGACTCTGTGTGTGTGTGTGTGTGTGTGTTTATGCCAAGGTGTGAGAACACATGTTCTGTGCTGTGTCTATACCTCTGTGTGTGATGGTGTTTTTTGTTGCATCTTTAAGTACACATGAGGTTATGTGTTTGCAGAAAAGAGAGAAAACAAATGGAGAGGAGAAGACAACATTTTTCATGTTACAGACCTCATATGCAGTTGCTGTCATTATTCATATCAAAGTTGCTGCATTGGTTTTGTAGAATATTAATTGTGATAAGATAATGACACAATTAGACATGGCTTCTAATCTGTCCACATATTTCATCTATTTTAGTTTGGATACAACTCTTGCTGAAAATGCATCTATCATTACAACCAGTTTCCCAGTCAAGGTAGACTACAGTGTGTACAAGTACATACACGTACACACAGTAGCCATGCTGTAAAACTGTATGTGTCCATATGTGTGTGCATGAAAGAGATAGTGGGGGGTAGGGATAGTTGGGTTGTAAAGCAGTTCCCTGGGCAACCAAGGTCTGACAGAAGAACGTGTGCACAAAGAAAATTTCCAATACATAGACTTACTTGGATACATGAAAATGTACACACATATAAAGGCTGTTATGCAAAGAAGAAGGATAAATGGGCTGCAGAGGACAGGTCAAGACACTTAATTAAGAGTGAATGTGAAGACCAGATTACTACTGTGTGTTTGCGTGTGTGTATCTGTGAGTGTTTTTATGTATCCTAGAAGTCAAAGTGCTGGTACACCATGTTTTGTAGTGCCAGAGAAGAATGTAACACTTGCTTGGCCACAGCAGTGGACAAGATGAAGGGCACCCACAAGCTGAGCTGACATGAGCGGCTGCAAGGCGATTTAATGACAGATCCTTACTTACACTGATCCATGAGAAAATACGGTACAACTTCAATACAGCTTAAAAAATGCCATATATAGGCTATGATTCCTTTTCTCACGCTGTTGAGGACATTTCTACACCTGTCGTGACTGGATGATGTTGACATAGTGTAATGATGACTGTTGACATTATCAGAAATGCCCTATCATTTGGCAGGAGGGGCTTTACAGATGGAATTAAACCACTGATTCTCAAGTGAAACATTAGTAATTTAGATCTCATCCTGCTCTGTACTGTACAGCCTTTAACTTTTTACTTTGCTCCCACCCTCAAATGGTCAGGGTTAGAATTAATTTACATAGTTAGGATAGTGTTACGGTTAAAAAACTATATTTTGTCACACATTTGGATACTTGTTACTGGTTTTGTCACTTAACACGATGCTGCCCTACACATAACAATGCCAACTGAAACATTGTTATTGGATTGTGAAACTACTGCATTTCTGACAAGGTGAGAAGATTTTTAAAAAAAATAATAAAAAATAAACGCATTTTACATTTTCTGTAGTATTCTTTATCTTTATTGCCAGCCTCCAAGCCATATCCATGTTCCTAGTACTCCATTTCATTGCCACTCAGGATGTACTAAAGTAAACCTTCAGAACACATGTAAACATGTTAGTTAGACAAGCTGGCTGCGCTAAATTGAGTTTTTCCAAGTTTTGCTAAATGTGTTTAATGAGGCTATTATTGACCTGAATGTTTTTTTCTTTTGGAAAACAGCATAAGGGGCCGAAGCTGTAAAGATCCCCAACTCATGACTTTACATGCAAGTCATAGTGAGCTAAGTTGTTTGTCAATTGTTTTGGTCCATTATGTAATAGGTCAACTGGAAAAAGCTCAATATTAACAAGCTAAGAGGGGGCATATTGCCACCTATTGTAGCAGAGCTGGACCTACTTCAGTTAATAAATCAATTCCCCTCCCATCCTTGTAAACTGTTACAAAAAGGATTGTCAAATGAAATGATCCAGCCAAGCTGTAACAGCAAATTTACTCATCCATACATGGAAATGTACTGCACAGTACAGTCAGGCCAAGTAGAAAGACAGAATTGGTTCAGCATAAATAAACAAATAGTTAAACAGATTATTAGTGTTGACCAGTTTTGGATAACTACTGAGTGTTTGGGTCACCAGCAGCATTCATAAGCTTCTATTTTACTGGTTATTAAGCATGATATTAAGTTTTGATATTCTTGATACACATTAGCTACATCAGTGTGGGTATTAACTTAAAGTCAGCCTCTATTATATCAGAATTTACTTGAATATCCAGAGAGACATCATTCTCAATGTTACTGTACAAATACAGTGTGCGTGCATAAGAGTGACCGGCAAACTGTGTGAAAGCACGTTTCCCCTGACAAGAATTTTGTGGACTCTTCTGGTTCACTCTGTTCTGTCCTTTCCATTAAGGTAGTTCAGGCTCAGTGCACATAGACACAGAGATAAAGCAGACTTAGTTATGGAAGCTCAATCGCTACACTCTTTCCCTTGTCTAAACATTTTTTAGAGAGGGAATGTGTTGTCAGATGTATCAAGTGTCCTGGTTTCTGTCATCCCTAGTGGGCTGCTGGCCAGTGTATGCATGAACTATTGATTCTTTTTGAACAAAGTTCGGTGTGTTCAGAGAAAGTAAGATTACATTAAATGCCGTTTAGAAGAATACTGCTGCAGTTTTTATGTCAACAAAAGATATTTATTAAAGACTAGAAATTAAATGATTAAATCTCAAATTGAAAATGTATAATTTATAATTTCATTTTGGGGATTAATAACGTGTTTTTCACTGTCTGACAAGAATGAACATATTTAGTCTTCTTACAAATGTGCAATATTAATATGAACACAGAGTACATGAAAAGCTATTTTTTCTTTTGGGGTTCTCAGTCTCTTATATAGTTTGATAGCTTTCTTGAAACCTTTCTTGGTATTAAGAAAATAACCTGTTTCCAGGAAATCATAAATTAATATGTGTTTAAAGAATGATGTCCATTAAGATTTTAAACCTATGCGAATGAGGAGGGCATCACCTTACAAGAATATCTGCGCTTTTCTCTTTAGTTTCCCATTTTTAGCCACACTGACTAAACATTATCACACATGCCAAAGACCAAGAGATAATTATTAGTGACAGTCTTGGCTGAGTCATGCATTCCATGCTGTTTAGATTGTCCTTTCATGCAGATATATTTTGAATGTGAGATTCATTAAACTGTATCTCTTAATATGAAGCCCAGTCAACACAGATACTGAACATTTGATGGTATTTATAATACATATGATTACACTGACTGGCATCATTCCTCCAGACCTAAATATGATCAAACTTACTTGAAAACGGTCAGAATGTGAACATCCAATGCAAGAAGGGATATGTTTGATGGGTGCCTGAGGTGAGATTAGATTAGGAGAGGTTAATTTGTGTTAACTGAAAATGCTTTATCAGCTTCAAGAAGAGCTAACCTCAGACCTAATTTGTCTGCATTTCTTTATTTGGCTCACATGCAGTCAAGTAATACTTTTAATACTTAAACTACGTATCTGCAATGGAGGATTCCATAACAATAGAAGGTGATTTCGTATGACAATATGACATGACAGGGTCTGCTTTTTGTATGTTAAATGAATAATTACACTTGTGCGCAGATTTGTGATTGTTTATCGAAGGAACTGGGTATTGTTATTGCTGTTGCAGTTTGTTTGTAGTTCAAAAGGAAGCGAGGGATTTGCTATCCTCCCAGTGTAAAGGCGAGCCCTTGATCGGTAGGTGAGAGCATTTATATTGCATATTGCATGCAAGTTGTATGGTGACCTTCAACAGAAGCAATGGTGTACATGTAATATCCACTTTAGCTTTGACCATGACAGTAACAGATGATCTAGATTTGTGTTTTGTGTGCTATCAATAGTAAGATGAAGCAAACAGTGTAATTCTTTAGAAAGGTTAAGAGTGCAGGCAAGCAGATTGAGTTGAGGCAAACATTTTGAGTTACATTTTGCTTTAAGGGCTAAAAATCATATTTCTTATCTACAAATCGTACTCTTCAAGGACATGTGTTAATAAAGCCCTGGAAAAGAAAATATCCATACCATACAGTGATTTTAAGCAAGGCTAGCAGAGATATATACTCTCACCCTATCTTCCTGCGCTGATTCAGATATGGTTAAGTGAGTGATTTATGGAATATAATGACTTTGGGGAGTAAGGTTTAAAGCTTCTCACAGGGACACAGTATGCTGCCGGCTAAGACTGTCTGCAATATTCATTCTTTTATCAAAGTTTTTTCTATTCATGTTCAGCTTCTCTTACTGAAGCAACGCTTACCTCAATCTTGTTATCTGTTCCAGTGTAAGATCGTGTGTAAATAGATGGTGCTCTGGTATGCGAGCATCATCATTTGCACATTAATTTACACTCACACATACTTCATCTGTCTTTCCTCCTTTTCCAGAGGGTGGCCTATGTCAATTTTTTTTAAACAACCAGAAAAGTAATTAAGTACCTGGAAAGGGAGATTTTTCTTAACCCACCGCTGCAAATTTTTAGGAGGTAGTTTTTTTGTTTAGCTGCATTAATCCAGTCAGAGTTTGTGTTTCTGTATATCAGCTAATCTATTCACCTGATTGAGGCAACAGCCGTGGGATAGTCCTGTTGTTTGGAGTACTCTTCACAGCGGCCTTCTTATGTCTCCATCTCCTGTTCTTGGTTACATTAGGGATGCATGCCTCATTCTGAGAATTAAAAAAGAAAAAAGTTTACAAAGGGAAACACAAGTGGTTGAAGTTCTTTTATAGCCTAATGTGAAATTTTAGATACATAGTGTACTCTCCATGAGGCAATGTTGGCTATCTATTGCTGATGACATATTTTGGTAACAAATAAAGAACCAATTTAACCTTGTGTTAGACACGCCCATTTTTAGTTCTTTAGTGGACACACCAGTGAACATAGTTAAAGCTTCATGCATGATTGGGGGGACCATGACTGTCTTCTTGAACAGTTTTGCCAGTGACATGCATGTACTTTAAAACATAATTACAATTTCTGGGTCTTGCCTTTGTGACAGGATAATTATTACTTTTAAAATATGTCTTGCTCCTGTGCTCTGTGTGAATCCCGTATCTGCACCACCCCACCCCTAGTATTTTGCTATCTGACTGGGTAGTTGTTCCCAATGTTATCCTTGCTCCCCTCTTTGCTCTCTTCCGCTCCACAAGAGACTTAAATAACAGAGATGAAGGGCTTTCTTGTAATTTAAGAAGTATAATTATCTTTTTTATAGAAGTGTTTGTGGAGTTGTGCAGTGCACCAGGTTGTCTGAGTTAATTGGGAACAAGATCATACAGTATTCATTTCAATTCCTGTGACTTGTTACAGTTACAACTTATTTTTATTCCCCTTTCATTTTAGATGAGTGAAAGTAGAGTACAGTAAGAATATATGTGTGAATATAAGTCCGTCTAGTGGGCAGTGTGCAGTAACTCAAAGAAGAAAAACTGTTCACTTTTTCTTTTTAATAGTGAATAAGCATTCATACGACACATTGAAAGATACTTAAAAATTTGATTTGTCCTGATATTGTAGGATGAGCATGTTTGCTGTATTAAAAGATGATAATAATTATTTTAAGCATAATATATAGAACCATTAGAATATATAGTACATTGCGTCTTGTTGGACCAAGCTAAACTGGAAAGATCTTTTTGTTCTTGCCTTAAGATGTTGGTTTTCTGTAGAAACTAAAAGGCGCATACTGTTCTTGACAATACATCTAACACTTTCATAGAAATAAATACTATTCCTGTGGTGCTTTAGTACTTTAAATATTTAAAAATCAAGCTTGTTTGCACTATGCATTGCTCTCTCAAAACCTTTGCATGGAAACTGTGAGGATTATTGATGCAACAAAGTCAGTCTTCGGTGTGTATTTCAATCAAAATGTCAGTGGATGTAATCAGAGTGCAATTTTTCCACATCAATCATCTGAGGTAGTCTGGGGTTGGACTATAGCTGTTGGGCCTCTGTGTGTATCCTTGCTGCAAAACATCAACCCCATCCACACAGAGCTTGGTTCCTTTTTCCCTTCAGAACTGCTGGTCCGTAAACAGATTGAGCTTACACTCAGCAAGGAGTGGATTAACCCTAGAAATAATAAACTTTTATTAAATCGCAAATTTCCCTCAGACCCTTTCACCTCTCTCTGGCAACAAGCCCCTCACAGCACCCCCACTGCCCCGATCCTGGGCCCCTGATAAATTGGTGACCCACTCTTCCTGCCACTCTTTCACTTCATCTGTTGTTTAGACTGTCTCCCAGTATTGTGCAGTATATAACTGTTGGGGATAGAGGAAGAGGAAATTGTTTTTTTGCGTTAATTTAATTCAGAATAGATAAATAACATAAAGCATAAACAACTACTAACAAAAGCAAACACTTTTTCAGCATTTCTTGAGATTGCTGATTTAGCAGTAAAGTTTCAGTGCTAAACTTGACTTACTGTAGCAGCATTGAACATTTGTCTCAGAGTGACTATTCACTGAGTTTCTTGGCAGTAACCTTTATAAACTTAACTTTTAGCACCTACTGCTACTTAATCATTGCCTCATTTCCCTCAATACAAATAAAAATGAAATGTAAACAAGGCCAATAAGTTGCACAGCGAGTCACCACTTTGAATCACACTGAATGAAAAATAAACAAACCTAAAAATGGAGAATTGGGTTTATTTTCATATCATGCAGCAAAAGGAAAGAAAAACTCGAAAAGTAAAGTGGAAACATTTGATGCTGAACCCTTCTTTTTTCTTGTCTGCTGTCAGATGCTGTTCAAGTTCCCTTCACTTTCACTGTTGAATTAGGATAATTAACTCTCCTGACACACTATGCAAAGTAATCCAAATCTGTGCTTTAGCAGTATGTGTATTAGTTTAAAAGTCTGATTCACTGGTCTCTGCCCTCTCTTAGCTTCTCTCACACCATACACCCGCCTAACTTTGGCATTTATCCATGATTTTAATGAGATGGGCTATAGGGATGATGTTCTAATCTAAATCATACATAACAGATGAAATCTTCAATGAATGACTGATGCTGCCCTCAAAGAGAAAGACATATTAATAACTGAAACATTGGAGACATATTAAGCAGGAAATCTATAAGTTAGCAATGGTTGAGTTTACAGCTCTTGAAAAATTGCATATTTACATTCCCTTTCTTATTTACACATATTTACACATGCTAAAAAACAACTTTTATTAACTTCTTTTGTCATAGAAAAGTTTCTCATAGGTTTGTGTAAATTGTGATAATTGATTTAAGACCAATATATTAGGTCTATATTTTTGTTTTTTTCTGGTATCGGAATCGGCCAATACAAGGTCCGATCTCGCTGATACCGCTAAACTCGCTGATACCGCCGAAATCGGCAATATCGCAGATATTATTTAAAAATAAAGCACCTATTTCAGTGGCTACTTTTCATGTTTGTTTTCATAGACCAGGGATACTTAATTCGATCCTACGAGGTCCGCAATCCAGCAGGTTTTCCATGTATCCCTGCTCCAACAAACCTGACTCAAATTAACAAGTCATTGTGCAGAACTTGATTGGCTGTTACACCCATTTAATTTGACGCAGGTGTGTTGAAGCAGGAACACATTGAAAACCTGCTGGATTCATTGAACGATATATCGGATAATGGCGTTATATATTTATGAACCTCCAGTTTGTGCATTCTGAATTTCTGTAGAGCACTACAATGTTTTCTACAAAGACCATTGTTTGTATCATTACCCCTGCAAACTGATATCTTAATTGTCTAATTTAGAAAGGGTATTTTGACAGAAATCCCTGTTTGTGAATGCTCTTTGCGGTGGCAGCCACCATTTCTAAATGCTGAATAGTATTTATGAACTTTGTAAATTCAGTTGAAAATAGTAATTGAGAATGCTGCTCTATATGTCGCATAGAGGAGTGTTCACAAACATAACTGTTGACATAAAAACATTAAAGAGAAAAATGATGTGTCCAAATGACACATCCATATTCAAGTTCAGTTTTATTGTTTTCTCTTGAATTTAGCCAACCAGATGCTTCAGCAGCCCTGGCTTTTGAAACATGATGCCCACAATATTTAATGTGGCACCACTTCTCATTGCTGGAGCCACTGCTTTGGTAGTCAAAACAGAAAGAAAAGAACTGGTTCTGAGTAGTGTTGTCACTACGGGTGGGACTTTAATGCGTTAATTCCGATTATTTAATTACAAAAAAAATCATATGTTAAAAAAATTAGCGCATTTATTCACAGTTTAAATTCCAAGCAAAACAGAACGTTTGTCAGTGAACAATTTCTGGTACACCGATTTCACAGACGCAGTGCTTGGCTAACAAAGTGCTGCTAACTTACCGACTTTGGTGCTATGTTTGGTGAGTTTTCAGACTCCTCGAACGACTTGTGATAAATCTAGCGACTGTTTCTGGTGTTTTTGGGAGACTTTTGGAGACTGACATGAAATGTTTACTCTTCTCTATGAGTGGGTGCTGACATGTTGCTCAGCTCCCGGCTGTCAGAGCAGGAGATGTTCACCTCGTCTCCATGACCAGACTCAAAGCTGCTGCTGGCTGATCCCACACTGGCTTACTGTCAGATACTAATGACTATTAATGAAGAGTGTTGACGAAAACATTAAAAAAGACTCTTCATTAGCTGTTTGTAATACTTAAAATGGCACTTTAACTTTAGGTCTA
>JBBBVU010000003.1:17953788-17974338 GCA_037177055.1 Atherinosoma microstoma
CAGAAGGACTGCAATATGGGAGAATATCTGCGAAAAAGTAAATGCAGTTGGAAAAACCAGAAGAACAGCGGATGAAGAGGAGGTGGCAAGATATAAGAGGAGAACCAAAGAAAAAATTGCTCATAATAAAACATCGGCGAATAAGACAGGGGGGGCCATCAGAAAAGATTCCCCTGACCAATATTGAGGAACAGGTGCAGCTCACTTTCTGGAGGAGCAGATAATGTTGACAATGCTGTCCTGCAACATTGAGCTGTTGAGGCCCGTGGTTGTAATCAGTCGCCTCCTCTCTCTCCTCCTAGCATTATGCTCCATCCCATGATGTTTTGCTATGTTGTGGAGCATGCAACAAACAATAACAATCTGGCCGACCTATACAAAAGTGCTCCCCCCGTGCGGTCCAGACACCAAAATCAGCTTTTTAGGACGCCAAAGGTGCCTCCACAATGTTTCTCGTGCGCACGTGAGCCGCATTATAACGGTGTTCCCCTGCAGTGGTGGGGTTGAGCACAGGTGTCATGAGGAAGGGCTGCAGGGGGTATGCGCCATCACCTTAAAAACAGAGGATGAGTCGTTATCAGATATGTCCATCGACGCTCGAAAAACTGCTCTGGGATATACCAGCACTAATTGCAACTGTGCGTTGAAATGATCCAGATGATGAATAGTGCAATACTGCGATGAGTTTAGTCATACAAGGGATGGCGTGACTTCTCGTTGTGACAGATTCTAAATCAGCCCTCAACTCATCCAGCAATTCTAATATTGCAACACTGGATATATGATAGGTCTCAACAATCCTCTCCTCTGGCATTCCAAATATATTAATACGAACAGAAAAGATGCGTTCTCCATCTTCTTCTGTGGTGTCTATGCCTCCTCCTTGCAATTGTTACTGCAGCCATTGTGCGTACTGTTGTGCCAGTTAATACCTGCTTTTCAGACGTGCTATTTACAGGCGCAAAGATAGTCACCGCAAACAAGTTACATGTTTCATAAATCCGATTACGTGTGCTAAGCTGATTTGTTTGCATAATCTCCACCCAACATTTTGCACGTTCTGGCAGAAACGCCCATATTGTATATTCATCAGCAGCAGACACGCAAAATGGATTGCGTGTGCTATTTTGCAAGTATAACAGGTGCAATCCTCATTGCACCCTGTCAATAAATCAGCTGCGGCCGATTTTTCCGTGTGCAATCAAGTTAGCACTCGTTTTAGTACACGCAAACCTTTCGTAAATCAGGGCCTATGTGCCACCAAAATATTCTCCACTTTGCCCTGATGTGTGCATTGACATAATCTTGTTTTGCTGATCTATTTTTCTCCAACTTGTTTCTTGGTATCTACTCTAGTATACTACATCAGCTGCAAGATCTTATACAGACAGGTTTATATACAAGTGCGTCTATGTTCCTGTTTACTTCCAGTTAGGCACAGGTGGATTTGGCTCAGTTTGTAGAATGATCTCACGAATTGTTGATGGAAGAAGGAAATCAGAGCTCAATTACAAAGTGACTGAATAAAGATAAACGTGAATAGAATAATGCAGAATGGTTTCCACTTAACTTACAAACCCCTCCAAAAGACAGTTTTGGTTTATTTAATGTTGAAAACTTGAAAAGGATCTGAAACGTTCTGCTGTAATTAAAGAGTGCAAGAACCTTTCTTTTATAGATTCCACTTGAGACAATGAAGTAAGCAATCCCATTTCCAGGCTTCTCTTTGTGGCATTGCCTGACTTATTGAGATTGACTGCGTACATTTTGAATGGCCTTGGTGAGGAACAAGAAAGCAGTTGGCTTTCCCGCGGTACAAACACCAGTGTGTTGGCACAGGAACAAATGGACAGAAGCTAATTTCCATGAAACATTACATATGCAAGTTGACAGCTACTTCAAAGCCTGTACATATTGGTTGCTCACTGCTTGTACATGTTCCCAGTCTAAACTTGCACCTAGATTTGTCTACAGATGCAATTTTTTGGTCCCTTAAGATATTGTTTTGCACAGTGAAAATGGGGCAAATAAACAGCGAAAATGTTAAATAAATGATACAGACATTATTTTACTCTTTAAATGCATAATGATAAAGTGAAAGTATAGTTAGAAATTCACAGATTTTTAGAAAACATAACATCAGTTGTGTAGGGTGTAGAATAAAGAAATCATTGGTAATCAAAAGAATTTTTTTCTTGAAATCCTTTTTCATTCAAGCATTTTTTAAGCAGGGATTTACAAACTCAAGACAAAAAAGACTACAAATATGAGTGTTTGTTGAAGGACCATTTGAAATTCTCTACATTTAACTCAAATCATCTGATTACATTCTTACTTCGACTCAAGGCTTAAAAGTCCAACTGACTGTAGAAAGAGACAGCCTCAGTAGTTACTAATATGTAAAAGCTTTGCAGGGGAATATTGGAATTGTTTCCTCTTAAGTTACAATATTCAGGCTCAAGTAGCACAACAGCATAAGATGCAACAAGCTAAATTATTTATTAAAAGTTATAAAGGAAAAAATCTGAAACAGAACACTACTAACCTGCAAAATAACTTATTTATGATAAATGAAACATAATGGGAATTTAATGAATCAAATCAAATCAGAGAGTATATCCAGTGATGATTCTCGAGCAAAAGACACCCCACTATAACTTTTTGATCTTTTTCTATATGCTCACTCATGCAAATGTGTGAGCAAGTTTTTGTCTAACCATGAAACAATTCTGGTGGACCATTGTTAAAAGAATTATGTCAAATCAGCCCCAAGGAAGGGAATTAGTAGAGGAAGAAAGAGTGTGTGAGGCTAGCTAATTCAATACTTCAAATCCAAAATGGGGCAAAAGAGTAATCTTTTTCAAAAATTCTTCATAGATTTGAGCAGGACATCTTCAATGATAAGATTTTTTTCTGAAACAGTTTACTTCCTCAACCATCAACTTCTTCTCTGAGGAGAGACAGAGAGCCAAAGATCGAACACATTAAAGATTTAGGAAATTATAACTGAGAAATAATACATTTTCTAAAGAGCTGCAGACTGGAAGACATGGAACCTTATTCTGAGGAGGAGTTACTGTGCATATATAGTTTTTGTCATTTAGGTCATGCCTGTTTCAGTGGCTACATGACAGACATGAACTCCAATTCCTACATGTCCATTATCATTTTGAAAAAGAACCTGACCATTTTGTTCCCATGAATCTTGCTGTCATAGTTTTATTTTGTTAGGGCCACATTACAATTATAAACTTTATAAATACAGCACAAGTGAAAATTAGTTTAGTGTAACCAAGTGTGTCCAAACTTAGGGCTGTTACTCTGTGTTGATAAATGAGATTAGTTTCTCTTTAAAGCACATAGTTTATTGACCTGCTGATATCTAAAGTCTCTTCAAATGATGTCACCATCTAACTTTGAAAAGCTTTCTTTTTTCATAAATAAGAATATTAAAGTGTTTAGTTTAGACGGAAAATAGGCTTTAGTGAACCACTGATAAGAATTGTTCAAAACAGCTTGGTCCAGTTTCTCCCATCTTACCTTAGTAAAAAACAAAACAAAACAAAAAAAACAAGCACCACCCAATTCAATATCAGTTCGGCAAATCCTCTGAATCAATTCACCTCCTGACACATGGGGGGGCGCTGTGCGTGTTATTCACATTGTATGGATGGACGCCGCATTAGATCAAGCAACAACAAAATGGCAACCAAAGCAAGCAGCAGCGTAAAGCCAGCTCCTTCAACCTTTAAATCTGACGTTTGGGGTCATTTTGGATGTGTAAATCCGGAATGCAGGAAATAGACAAAAGTAAGGTATTTTGTAAGCCGAGCCAGGCAGAATTAAAGTACTGCAGTTACACGACAAACCTGCGCAACCACTTACACTGACACCATGCTGATGCTCTGCAACAACCATTGGTTGGCACTGCATACTTCTTACCGAATCAACGTTGAAGCACAAAGAATTTAAATCAAATTGAATCGGGAGGTTCTTACTAATACCCAGCCCTAAGCCAGATTGTCATATTTGTAGAGGTTGTATCTTTGCAAGAATTTATAAAACATCTTTCCACATCAGAGAGAAATGCCCCCTTGCTAAACCACTTGTGCTGTCTTGCGTTGCCTGCATCAGATAGATGGGTATGATCAAAGGAACTTAAGAATCCAATATCTGCCCATATGAACTTTTGTACCCGCTGTCTCCTGGCTGATCATGGTATTGTAACAGTAACAATTTGCCTTCCATCACCCAAGAGTAGTGTCAGTGTTGTATATGAGAAAATAGTAGACGTCATATCTTAAATTGACAGACATGATATTTGTCCATCCATTTTCCATATTTGTTCTATCCTGTTTAGGGTCGTAGTAGCTGGAGCCTGCCCCAGCTGTCATAAAGGTTGCCAGTCCCTCACTGAACCACCTCACAGGCAAACAAGACAAACAGCCATGCAGGCCCACACTTAATGTCTATTTAGAATGATCAGTTTACCAAACATGCATGTTTTTGGACCATGGGAGACAGGTCAATATCCTGAGATAATTCATGAAGGCAGAGGCAGGACATGGAAATTCCAGAGAAAAGGAAACAGGGAATCCTTTTCCTTTGTGTAGAGTGCTAACCACCACAATGCTATGTTGTCAGTTAAATATGAGGAATAATCTGAATTATAAAAGAACTACTTGTTGGAGATTAGACAAAAGGAACCATACAGTGATTCCCTCCTTGATGCTTTAACAAGATAACTGTATGATTGGCTTTCTGTCCGGGGGTCTATTTTGGGAATGGAGGAAGCCCCCTCTTACTCCTGTTGTCCAGTGCCATGACTCCTCTGCTTGCCCTCTGCTTACTTGCTGTTTGTACTGTGCAAGAAGAGTGCTTCACACTTCCACAGTGAAACCAGAGCTTTGCCTTCAGCCTCCTGCCTTACCATGTCCTTTGGGCTATTTTTACTCCAGCAGAGGCTACTTTTACTAAACCCATACCACAGCCTACTGAACTGAAGCTGAGGCCATGTGTTTCCATGTGTGGTTCTGTGTGTAGGTGTATGTACATGGTTGTGTGGTAAAACATCATTTAGAGAAAAATGTCTGCAGAAAAACCTCTAAACACAATTTGATACTAAATATAGCACTTGGTAAAATCAAGTTTGCAAAAAAAAAGTAATTATGTTGCCCCTTTGTTGCTGGGGATGAGGCGCAATAGATTTCAAGCTCTTGTAAATTTTTAGAATTGCATGCACTACTTATATATTATATCATCTGTGGTTTCTAGGGAAACAACAAAAAGGAGTACAGAACCATTGGTATATTTGATCAAATTAACTATTTTACTCACATCTGTAAGATAACTTTAGTAGCACCACTGATCGAAGGTCATTATTGGCAGGAATGAAATAGATTCTATCGATAACTCACGGTATCTGTTCTCAAAGGGCAATTGATTATAAAGCTGTTGAACACAAACAAGATAAAATGAACACAAATAGGCTGTGAATTTGTTGGCCCACGGCAGGAAGGTTTTGCTTCAACCTACAGAGCTCCTTATGCGTGGAGTTTTTGTATTTTCTCCCTTTGCCTTTGATAGTTTTCTCCAAGTTATCTGGCTTCCTCCTGTAGTCCTGTGCAAGGCATGTTAGGTTAATTGGTGATTCTAAATTGGCCATAAGTGTTAAAGTAACCTTTAGGTACATTTCCATTTGAGGGAATAACCTAGGCTCCACAATATTATGAGAATGCAGCAGAGACAAAAAAGGAGCTTGGAACAAAACTTTGTGATATATGCGAGAAAAATTAAAGAGATGCAATATTTTTATCCATCTTGTCTTTTTTATGTATTCATTGGCATGCATGTTTTTTTTAATAGCAAAAATGTATCATACAAGATTGTTTTTTCTTTTTTTTTTTTTTTTTTTGGGTGTTTTCTCCAACCATTTTCAGTTCACAGAGTGCTTAAAAACATGGATGGGGCACAACATGTGTTAGCCCAATGATGGGCTGGTGACCCAGTCAGCTGCCTTCCAAGATTCTTTACAGTGTCAGTGGGGACAGCTAATGGATGTATGAAAATCTTTGAAATTGGTTCATGAATTCTACAACGACTCCAGCTGTGTTTGGTCACCCATGCCACTGTGTTAGTGCACAGCTGGAAAGAATTACATCCCGTTTCTGCCTCCAGCTGCTGCTCAAGTTATGCCCACTCCTCCCTGAAACAACCACGACAGAAAAACAACATTAAGACGATAAAATAGCTAATATCCATTATTACATTCATCATGTTAGGACTGCCTTTCTACACAAAAGAGCTTGACAGGCTCTGTATACTAGCTGAGAAAACATCTTTTTGACAGATGGATTTTGATGCTATTTTGAAACCCTTTCTAACAGTTACAGTTTTTGATACATTTTCTAGCTTGAAGCTACTGTTTTCACTAAGTGATGTTGTATGTCATCTTGTGCTTCCCCTGACTTTTTCATCTAATTCTCCCTGTCTTACTCTTACTGTCCTGCAGTGAAGTACATTAAGGAGATGTCTGCCTTCTTTAAAAGCTCTGGGTCCCCTGGAGCAGCCCTCCCGTGGGATTCCCCCCCTTCTACACCTCAGAGGGGCCCTGAGCTCTCCCCTGCTGAGGTGAAAGAGCCTCGCAGTATTCTACTGAAGATGTGCCAGGTTTCACGGAAACAGTGCCCCCCAGACACAGAAAATAGGTACTACAAGTGAAACACTTCCCTTTAAATGTCATTTTTTATCCAGTTGATGCACTTCTGAGGAAAAAAACAGCCCGAAGTAGCAAAATGACTTTAAAGATTACTGTAACAGGGACTTGTTTTGATTTTGTACTCAAATATCTTCTTTGTTAATACATGGAGCTTTCTCTTCACCCCTAAGCTTTACTTTCTGCCATTTGTCTTCTGTTTTTCTAACTCCTTCGTGTCTCTCTTCTTCCTTCTGTCTCTCCTCTTTTCATCTCGTTTCCCAGGTATTTTGAGGTGATTTCATCCAACAGAAAGAACTCTGTGTTCCTGCGGGCAAAAGACCCAGCCATGGCTCAGTCCTGGTACAATGCCATTCAGGCTGGCGCCGCCAACCTGTTTCCACGAGTCAAGGAGGAGATGAAGAGCATGCAGCCTGGCATGGAGGTCAAACATCTGGGCTGGATTACAGAGCAGGTATGTAAGTTTCTGATATACATGCAGTGTTTCCTCTAGGATCTTTTTCAGCAGCGGGAGCAGGCTCTCCGGGGAACCATGGCGGCGTAAACAAATGACACTTCTTCTGCTGCAGCATCGGGCACGTGATGCTTTCTGACTTTTTTTGTTTTACACCACTCTGAAGACTTTTACAACCGGACTAGGGCAAGAGTCTGCACTTTTCATTTTTTAATTTCAATTATATATTTTATTGCATGTTTTTATTATTACATAGTACTTTGTTTGTTTTTATGCTGCTGCTGAGTCGTCAATTTCCCTTAGGGGAACAATAAAAAGTATCTATCTATCCATCTATCCATCCATCCATCCATCCATCCATCCATCCATTCATCCATTCATCCATCCATCCATCCATCTATCTAGCCGCAGCTCCCGTTGACTGGAGTTGCCTCATGCAGCGCGGTGCTTCCACTTCGCTTATGCGTTTGATGGGACTCAATTTCAATCGCTACTGTTGGCCAAATTCTACATATAAGCAAGATATTTATCTGCAGTTTACCTTTGTGCTGGTGAGGACCCAGAAGGACTCTGCTGTGAAGGTGGCGACATGTGGCAGTGGTGTATTTACAACAAAAAAAAGAGAGAGAGAGAAATTTGAAGGAGTGGTGGCTGGGATTTAGGAATGGTGGCCCGCCGCTCCTAAATGAATGTAGAGGAAACACTGGTACATGAGGAGTAGAGTTAAAGTGACCCTATGCTATTCTATATTTTGTGTTTTTGGTGTAGTGATGGTGCTCTGATTCATTCATCTAAATGTTAAAACCTTTTTAACCGTTTTCAAACTTTTTCCACTTCTTGGAAAGAATATTTGTTTTTGTTTTAAAATGTGGATGACAAGTTGCAAAAGATACACCCACATACACAAGACCACATTTGCATGCCAGCATGTATTGAAAATTGTACATTTGTATTATAATGTCCCTTTCACAACCAGCCTCGAGTGCAATTTGAATTTAATGTTAAATGTTTATTTGTATATACACTGCCTTGCTAAAGAAAAAGTAGTCACCATAAAAAAAAAAAGGTCACACGCTCTAATATTTTGTTGGACCGCCTTTAGCTTTGATTATAGCACGCATTCGCTGTTGGCATTGTTTTGATAAACTTCTGCTATGTTATAAGATTTATTTCCATCCAGTGTTGCATTCATTTTTCACCAAGATCTTGTATTGATGGTGGGAGAGTCCGACCACTGCGCAAAGCCTTCTCCAGCACATGCCAAAGATTCTCAATAGGGTTCAGGTCTGGACTCTGTGGTGGCCAATCCATGTGTGAAAATGATGACTCATGTTCCCTGAACCACTCTTTCACAATTTGAACCCAATGAATCCTGGCATTGTCAATTTGGAATATGCCCATTCCATTAGGGAAGAATAAACCCACTGATGGAATAACCTGGTCATTCAGTATATTCAGGTAGTCAGCTGACCTCATTCTTTGCGGACATGATGTTGCTGAACCTAGACCTGAACAGTTTTTCTTTCTGATTGATTTTATTGAAAGTTCGTCCACTGATAATTTTGGTGTTTCCCAACAACAAACAAGCCCTTTTGTCGACGCTGCTGCCTTGGTCCATCAATGAATTTATAAACTCAACTGCGTGTGTATGCGACTGACTGCAGGTGTGTGGGCGTGGCCAACAAGGAGCGAGTGCAGCTTTTGACAGACAGATTACAGCACAACAAGCAGAAATCTCAGATTATGAACGTCTAACAGACCACCCACTAACATTTTCATCTAGTGTCGTCTCCTCAACGAAAACTCGTGCACGTCTCGTCATGTTTTCGTCATTAAAAAGAAACGTTTAGCTCGTCACCGTCTCGATAACATCATGAAAAAAAGGGTCGTCAACAAAATAATTTCGTCTTCATCATCGTTGACAAAAACAACATTGGTTATGAGGTGGTGTACTGAGTTATCAATGCTGTTAAAACTGCATAAAACTGTTGAGTGTTACAAAAAAGTGTTTAGTTTTCTTTATGGTGCTTCTTAATTTTTTTTGTTTTTCATGTTATGTGTTTCTTATGTAGTTATTATGTTTTCTGAAATGCTATATTTTGATTATCCCTCAGCAGAATCATTATGGTAATAATCAACTGGGTAAGTTTACCCCAGTTTTTCTAACCCTAGGTATATGGAGTTCATGTGAACCAGGTGGGGTTTGTATTGATGACACATTGCTGTTATGAATCTGGAGCCAAAAAACAATAACCTAGAATAAATGAGAATTTTTGAAAAGTTGTAGTAGACTGAAAGCAATGCAGCTGCTGCAGTCAAAGCAGGAGGGAAAGATGAAAAACAAAAATGTTGACTTAGTGAAATCGTGTAAATTAATAAGCTGGTCAAGTTCACCCAAACATAATTAAATCTGAAATATATTTAACAATTGATTATTGCATATTTTAATAAATTAATGTTGTTGTTTTTTTCAGTTTTATTATTGGGACATGTTGAGCCTTTATTCATATGATCCAATACTAGCTGTTTTAAATTCTTAATTTTAAATTTAAATTTCAAATTAAGCTACAAAAATGAAACACATTTAAACCAGTCAGCGGGCTTATTTTGAATGTCTCGATTAGTTTTCTGTGATCCACACTCTGAAATGATCAATTAAAAGGTTTTTAGTCACTCAGTGATTTTAATGAGTTATTTACATGATGGATATGGATATGAACAGTAACGTACAGACATAATTTGATACAATTTAGCAAGTTTGATATTCTGTGTGCTCAAAGTCCACATAAGAATATTGCTTGGGGATTTTATATAGTAATGATCTTTATTGAGACAGCTTTTCAACTAAAATCAAACAGCTCAGAAAAGTCTGAGTCAGAAGACACTTGCTGTCTATGCAACACTGTCTTCTTTATTTTGTTCTACTTTTCTTTATTTCATTAAAATGTATTGGTTGCCTATGCTATCATATGTCTTTTTTTTTCATCTCAAAAGAATAAATTTCAACCATAAGTTGCTACGGTGATAGACCCCAGTAAGAAATGAACCAGCCACATGATTCTGAAAACCCAGAGTTGCATCTGAAGCTACCTCGCTAAGCCACTAATCCTGCTTCACAGTACAGGCCTCTGGTGGAATAAGTCATGCATGCTCAGCACTGTCCCACTATGGATAGCTGCTCCCATTATAAATGGGGAAAACTTTTAAAACCAGTCTCACTTGTCTTTGAAAACACTATACCTAAAACCATTTCAAGAGGAACATTTTGTTTTGCTGGTGGGCTAACATGCAAAAACATCCATGCAGGACAGCAAAAGTTGTTCACGCATTGCTTCTTGATCTAAACATTTATTCACTAAAATAAGCATTTTTAACATGATCCAAATCTTCACTTTCAATTTGTAGCTTGCTGGTTAGGAGGTTGTTGTCTTACGTAATGAAGAGTGATCTTTTAAAATATCACAATGCCAATAGCAGAAAGGAGGCTAGAATGCTACATTAAATGGTAAGCTTATACAATTAGATTAGTAATTGGGCCTCTAACATCATTATATACCGTAGATATATTCCATAACACATCTTTGTTTTGGTATGTTTGCATTTTACAGTTGAGTTTGTGAACCAAAATGAGAAATGCATTCAGAATTTTTTACATAAAAGTGGAAATTTAAATGATTTCTTTTAGTGTAACACAATTTTTTAATATGTGCAGGTGTCTCAGGGTCCAGAGAGGCCTGTACTAGCTGTGTTGACTGAGAAGGACCTGCTCCTGTATCCCTCCTTGCCTGAAAGCAAAGACAGCCTATGCAACCCCACCAAGAGTCACCCGCTCATCACCACCAGGTTCTCATGCATAAATGCCTGCATACATATATATGTATATACATGTAACATGTACATTACATATGACAGTTATAGTTTTCTTTTTTCCTTTTTTTCTTTTTTAACCCTTTAAGGCCCAACCCAGCAAAACTGTGGAGAAAGTCACATTTTTTAAATCTGAAGTCTTTATTTGGCCCTTAAACAAAATACGGAAAAAAATTAACAGTTTTTTAGGGGGCTATGTCTACCATTTATAACCATGTGACATGTCAAAATTATTGTAGTGTAGTCTTATTCTTTCTGGTGTCCATTAGGGGGCAGAAGACAAGTATCATATTGTACACTGCAGAGTTTTGAGCAACGTTTTTACCATAAAGGCATGCAAAAAGTCTCAGAAACTTATGTATCAAATATGATACATTTGGCTTTGGGTTAATATAAATAATTTTCCCATGAGTTGAGCATCTGGTTCATGCTCACTCTTTCCGTAACTGCACTTTTGGACATTTTGTGTCATAACATTACATTTCTTTGGAAAACATTAGTGTTAGTAGAACCTATGAGTCATGTTTTTCTGCTGTGCACTCCACACCTCTCTTTCCATCTCTCCCAACAGTTTCTGTTCTGGCCACATAATTCTTAATTACACTCTTTCTCAGCCACAGTTCTGTAATATTTTCCTCTCTCCCCCTCCCCTAGATTGGTCCACTCTGGACCTGGAAAAAGTTCTCCTCTATTTGACTCCGAGCTGTCGTTCGGCCTTCGTTCAGGCACCAAGCAGGGCGTGGAGACTCATGTGTTTAGGGTGGATTCCGCCAAAGAGCTGTCCACCTGGACTCATCTGCTGGTGGACGGTTGCCACAACGCTGCTGAGCTCATAAAGGAGGTCACCACAGGTACAAATATCCATTTCTGTCTTCATGCTTGCAGCACACACAAGTGGAAAGTGCTGCTCTTTTTCCATGAACTGTCTAAGAGCTCGTGGGATTGTTTTAAAATATTTTCCCTCAATGATGCTTGTTGGTGCTTCAGAGAGCAGAGAATGGCAGAACCAGGGCTCAAGTCAAAAAGTATTGTTGCAAGTGATGCCAATACAAGGTCCAATTGGAACCTGTTGGTTTCTGATTTGTCTTATAAACACTTGAATATTAAACCTTTATTTACTAATAATAACAAAAATATTTAAAGAGGAAATAATCAGTAACATCAGTTCATTCTGACCAACAAAGGGTCATGAAAACTGAACATTTTTTCTCTCTACATTAATTCCTGAAAAAAAAGAGCCAACAAAAACAGCTTGTTCCCTTTAAAAACAGTTTTTGAAGGTAAAATCAATAATACAAATGAGAATAAAAGGGAAGTCTCTCTGTTGAGAGTCCAAACATCAAACTGTTATCATTTTAAGAAATGATTGATGGGTCTTTATACTGATGCAAGAGAGTTGCAGTATAGCATGCTTATATCTTCAATACACTCCAAATCAAAATTGCTTCTGAGGACAATGATTTCCTTTGTAGATTTAGCCTGTATGAATTGAGTTTTAGACATTTAAGTTTAGGGGGGGGTTGTGATGAAAAAACATTTATCTCAAGCTCTCTATGTGGTTTCTAGCTCACAATCTGTGCTGAACAGCTTGTCTTACTTCATCCACATAACATCCCCACCTTATCAGACATGCTTCAGCTCAGACAGTGCAGGGCAGTAATATTGCTGTACTGGCCTCTGCTGGTTGTTTGAGGTGGTGCAAACAACCAACAGTTTCAAACACCAACAGTTAATGACCTTTATGATATAAATGTTGGAGTCAGATTAAGAACAGGGGTTACGTTCACTGGGATTTGAATCCATTATCATTCTGTAACATATAACAATTCATTTTAACATAATTTTATTTTGTCCTCTTAGCATATTAAAGTATTATAGTCATAGGAGAGAGTTGCCACCACTTGTATGTAATATGTGTCTTTTCTGTCCTTGCAGCCTGCAGTTGGAATGGAAAAGAGTGCACCCTTGGTGTGCACATCGATGATGGTTTCACACTATTCACGGAAGAAATGGGTGTCAGGAAAAGTGTTCTCCTCCAGCAGCCCTTTGAGCGTCTCCGAATGTCCTCAGATGATGGAGTTCGTATGATGTTCCTGGACTTTGGAGGCCCTGAAGCTGAGATTGTAAGCTACACTTTAAACATCCTATTAAAGTTATATAATATTTAAAGCACTACCTTATTAAGCATTATAAGTATTACATTATTAAATGTAATCTGTTATGTTAAATAAGTCAAACATTAGTGTAGAAATGTGACTGGAGACTATCATCTGAACTTTATCATCTAAGTGATCTTCAAGAGAAATTTGAAAATTTCTTTCACTAATAAAAACCACAGGATGTGATCAAAACTATGGAAAAATAAAGTGAATTTCAATGTTTATTCTTATACTAAAATCACTCTGTGTTGCCACATATTGATGTATATTAAAAATAATAGTTTTTTGTCTGTTTGTCCTTGCTGAAATATGATGTTAATGTTGAGTGTTGAACATTTTTTTGTTTTTTTTGTATTTAATGCATATCCAGAAACTACTATGCCTATAAAAGGATGTTGATTTTTGTTCGTCTCTCTTCTCTCTCAGCAACTTGACCTCCATTGCTGCCCAAAGACCTTAGTCTTCATCATCCACTCTTTCCTGTCTGCTAAGGTCAAACGACTTGGCCTCCTGGCATGATAAAGGCCATCCATCCAGAACATCCCAATAGGAATACTGAGTGAAACATACAGCCCCTGAAGACTCTTGACGATGAGGCCCAGGAAAAGATGCTGACTTTCCAGCCTTTCCAGGCCTCTAAAGCTCATCTTCTCTGGTCAGGCACCCCTGAGGTTTTACTTGTGTAAGACGAGAGAGCTACGAAAAATGATGGACATAAGTTGAGTTTGTAGATGTGAGGTGGAATAATGTTTTCACATTTGGTGCGAGTCAGTAGCCACTTTAGGGGCCTGGCATCTGTCAAAGCTGTCTAAGTCGGTCATGACACTTGATGATGGCAAACTGTATGACTATGACAGGCTGTATCTTAATATTTCTAAGCTTGAAGTCCCGACCTTTTTTCTTTTTCAGTCATTGTTTAGTTTTATTTCATGAGTCACAGCAGGCCTTTGTCATGAGCATCTTTTCATCTTTCAATCTCTGCTTTCTGTGCTGTGAGCAGACAAAACAAAAGTTATTTCACAAGTGTCCTGATTGATGTTGGACAAACAGTTCTTATGTAAAAGCAGCTTTAGTGGAGTGACAGGATGACATGACTGATTGCTGCATGATCGATACGTGCAGACAATGTACAACTAAAGTGACATTCTGTTTATGTGGACTGTTTAGTTGCCCTTGCTTCTTACATAGAGTTATTCAATGTAAGAAGCAAAAGGATTTTAAAGATGATATACAAGGTTTTCATTACAGCTAAACAACTTGTTTTATGTTGCTTTTGTGTTTTAACCCCACTCATTAACTAATACATAAGAAAAGTAAAACCAGTTTATTTTACTATAAAAGATTACATTTTTTTAATGGTGTTAATATGGTAGCTATAAATTTGACTTAAAATTCTGAATAAAAACAAACCACCTTGAATATCATGAGGATAATCATGCAGTATGGCAGTTTGGGCTTCATTTTCTATCCCTTGTAAAGTACACATTTGTTTTTAGAGTTGCAATGATGGGAGTTTCCCCATTTTCTTTTATTTTAAGATGAAATGCTGTTTGCTTAAAGAGTGCTAACAGCAGAGATGACAAAAACCCTTCTTCAGTTTATAGACAATTTGTCCAACATTTAATTATGTCACCTTAAATTCCATATGAGACATGTTGTTTACATCATAAATTGTGTGATCATTTACTTCTTTAGCTCTTGTGCTCACTGAACTTTTGCAGTTTGGGGCCTTCTTTCTCTCTCCCCACACTAAACAGACTTGTATTAATATATATTTCAAAGCTAAAAGTTGTTTGCTTCAAGAATAAAATGTATTGTATATTCTTATTTAAACAAAGGTGTGCCTTGCAGGGTTGTTTGTATATAAACATGTAATAAAATTTGTTAACTTTTATTGTTCCCTTTTCATTAGTTAGTTCAATTCTTAAGCCTTTCTTTGTTTGATTTGTGCCTCAGTCATGGAAAAGTAAACAAAAGCCTTTTTTTATCCTGAAATTTGAAGTCAAACAGCTCAAACCTATTAAGTTTTGAAATACATTTAATACAATCTCAGATAAACAACATAACATATTATACCACACTATAAGAAAAATGTCCTCATCAGAGAATCAGAGAATGTCCTAGAAGAAAATTACGAGGACATTTTACCATCAACTGTACAGACACTTCTGTTAATCCAAAAACAGAAAATTCTATACCAAATTAATATATTTGCTTGAACTGATAACAAGTGATTGAATTAGGTTTATCCAAATTACGCTGTTAAGTTTTTATCAAGCATAATTTAAACTTGCAGTGAAACACGTAGATTGAAACTAGCGGTGGTGGTGGGTATCACTTCCTGTACTGTCCACCCCACTCATGGTGCCAACTTTAACATTCAAACATACCTGAACACCCCAACAACATTGTCTAAATGTAAAAATAACACAAACAAAAAAGCACATAACTCCAATTTAGATGGTAACAATCACAGAAGGTTAAATTCCTAATATTGTATAAGGATTTCTCATGAGCCTTTGCAGTCTTTATCCATTTGTTACTGTGGATCTGTCTGGAGAAAAGTGTATGTCATTAGGATACTAAAGCTATGCCAAATTACATTGTTGAACTTTGAGACTATTAATCTTCTCTCGGATGAATCCAGAACACAGGATTCAGTATATGTTTAAGTTTGAGAAGAGTTCTTGTTCCCAAGATACAATCCACAAAAAAGAAACAAATGCAGGAAAAACTACTGTGAAAAGTTAAAACAGAAAATTCCTTCAAATTATTACAGTACATTTGGCCTTATTTTTATGGACTTAGAGTGCATAGTCCACCCATACTGCTTACACAGAACAAATTGGGTAAATAGGCGTTGGGTACTACTTGAATGCTAATCAAACTGCTACTTAAATGTGTTTGATTACTGTCAGTAGATTTGATCACCTCTAAGAAAAAAGCATAAGTTTAGGCAGTTATCTGGTGTAGGGCATTCAGGTGTGTGTTAAAGATGCACTACAGAACTTTTACAGATTTTTTTGCCCCCTATCGATGGCACATTCAGCATCCATCTTGCATCCTATCTGTACTGTGAACTCTTTCCAGGCAGTAAAATATAGTCTTAATTTGACTCTTGTCTTATATCTTGCTCTGTCCCTTTCTCTCTTTCTTTTAATCTCTTCCTCTGATAATGTCTTCTTGCGTTTCTTTGCTGAATCCGCTATGGTGCACAAAATGGCTGTTGTGTTTTTATCTCTGCTTGCTAGCATGGGATGCTGTGCGTAAAGCGAAACTTGGCTGTATCACATGACGTCCTGGAAGAAAAAGTTGTGAAGTGCAGTTTCTCAGCCTCTGGACACTGCTGGACAGTGATAGCTCCAAAAATATACATAATAAATGTCACTGTGCCATCAACAGAGTCCGGAACGAAGGGTTTTAAGGTTGGAAAGTTACTTATTGCTTCTTTAACACTGTAACCATGGAGGAGAGACATCAGCAATGAGTGTCAGTCTGGAGAGGATATAAGGTTTTTTTTAAACCATTCGGAGTTTCATTATACAGTGAGAAAGCTTACTCATATTGAAAACACTTCCTGCCTTCCTGCAAGGAACGTGAGATGTCCTCTGTCGTGTGTCTGTATAAGTGTAGTCGTTGGTTAATAGGCTGGTTGGATTGCATTGTTTTCTGTATGTTGTTTCTTTCTCTCTTTTTTCTCCCTCTCTTTCTTCTTTTCTTTTCTGTTCTCTTTTTCTCTTTCTGTCCCCTCCGGTCGGGTCCAGCAATAAGGTGTAAATTAAGTAATAAACAATCATTCAAAATAAAAAATCTAAAAGAAATAAAAAGAAATCATTTATCAAGATGGGCTATGTATAAAGCCCATCTTAATAATAAAGCTCCTCTTGGCAAAGCAAATTTGCCTCGGCACAACACAGCAGTCAGACCATCATTCTGCTTGCTACAATGCAGGACAAGACAAGTTAGAAAGGAAAAAAGAAAACTCAAGACAATTGCTGTTCTTCCCAGGTGTGAATCTACAAACAAATCATCCCCCCCCCCTCACACAAAAACAAAAACATCACAAAAATAACCCCAGAGAGCTCCATCTCAGACTCTAGAGGCCTCATTTAGTATGCTAAGTGAAGTTCATGACCGTAATACTAGAAAAGACAAAGTAAGAATGACTTGTTTGCAAAGTTTCTCCTTAACTGTCAAACACAGTGGTGGAGAGGTGATGATTTAGGTTTGTTTTGCAGCCAGGGGACCCAGACACCTTGCAGTGATCAAGTCAACCATGAACAATGAACACCTCTGTATACCAAAGTATTTTAAAGTTAAATGTGAAGTCATCTGTCTTACGGCTGAAGCAACATAAAGTCTGAAAAATGGAAGAATGAGGGTGTTACAATGGTCCAGTGAAAGTCCAGACCTAAAACTGATAGGAATGCTAGACAAATGCCTTCAGAGTGTAACATGTTATACTGAAGATGTATTCACCTCATTGTAAGAGTTCTCTTTATTTCCACATTGCTGTAACACCCAGACTTCAAATCACGGTTGAAACCTTCCTCTGAGAAGTTTGAATGTTCTCCCTTTTGCCTGTGTGGGTTATGAGTCTATCATAAATCAAAGTCTGAAGTCACATCTAATGCTCCTCATATTTGGCAGCATCTTTATATCTTATTACATCTAACAAGTCATTCCTCTGAGCTGCTTCAAGCAGCAGATCTAACCTTTATGTTGCCTTCATTTAACAGTCCCAGTTGGGAGTCTGACAGTTTTATTAAGTCCAGGCAGATCCTTAGAAAGAGGCAGACTAGAAATGATGATGACGATGAGATGCTTAAGTCAGCAGGGTGTGTGATGGAAACAGTTAGCCCTGCTGCTAGCCATTGTAAAAGGAGCAAGCAACTAGTGTGCTCTTGTGTGCTTTAAATGCCATTAGCAGTGTTATCAGTGAGGAGCAGATGCTGTGTCAGTCCATCTGTGTGCATATGCTTTTAAATGCATGTAAATTTCCATATGTGTGCCTGAACAACAAGAATAAGCAGGAGAGTCTAGTAATAACAACCTGAGTTTTATAGCAAATCAGAATAGTGTTCACATCTGATCATATCTCCTCCCTGCCTCCCTTTTCACTTCTCGCCGCTCTTGTTGAGATGTTACCATGGTAACAGCAGGGAGCATCTCTTTTCCTCTGAACTATGGTTTTGCTGCTGAAATTGCCAATCAGCCTTTCAGATCCTGCAGGAGAAGAGGAGGAGATTGTGTGAATATATTTTGATTAACAAAAATGGAAAAGCACTTTAGAGGGAGATGAAGGGGGAGAGAATATTCCAAGAAATATGATGTTAGTAAGAAAAAGGGCTGAGGGGAAAATGGTGCACCAGATAGAATATATGCTGCTAATTCTCTTTTTGTGCTAAAGTCTGAAAAACAAACATTATTACATACAAACAGTAGTTTTAGAATTGAATTAATTTTCTCCAAGAATATTGTGACCTAAATGAGTGTGACTAACTGGTTCTTATGGTCTAAGCTGGAGGCGTTATTGTACACTCTCCACAATATTTGAAAATGTAACATTTCTTTTTGTCTACTTTATGGAATCCCATTTGTTTTTAATGCCATGTTTTGCTTTCCAAGTCTGTCTCTATTCATGCCACCTTGCCTCGCTGAGTTTTTTGGAATATATATTTTTGATCCATTGCATTATGATGCAATCATAAGGCAGTGCTGATGACAATTTTATAATTATAACCTTTTCGATATTTGCTTGTTTTTTCCATGTCTATGAAAAGAGTCATGAGTTAATTTGTCGTTTAAAACTGAAAAAATATGTAGAAAATAGATTAAAATGTGGGCATTTAAAAGGCAAGATGTTTAAAATATTAGATACAAATAAAAAAATAGATAACATCCTTGCATGTTATGTGGTCCTACTAAAATAACAAAACAATGGAGATGTACTTCCTCTCTTTCTCTTTCCATCCTGTCATTTTTCCAGATACGCACTAAATACTTTCTGGCCTCAATAAAATAGTATTGCCTGAGGTTCTATGGAAATGGTTGCATTTCGGCTTTTTCTTTTTTCGTATCATGTGAAACAATTTGTGGAACGAATAAATTAGATACAGGTCAATTGTTCTGCCATTTGAGTGGAAACAACTATATATTTGGTAAGCCATTTTTAAATGACAATACTGAAAATGTTCATCAATCATAAATAACTACTCAGGATGAAGACTGAGACTGGACACATTCCCAATTTGTCCTGCTGGCATAATTTTTACACATTATATCTGGATTAGGGGCCTCCATGAAGTGAGTATTCTTGACTAAAGCTGATGTTCAAAACACCACTGTGTTATATATTGCAGCTATTGTATGATCATTATTCTCAGTGTTATCCTCAAAAGTGTGTACTTTACATCCTTTTTGCAGATTTCAGTTGAATTATTGTGTATTATCAAAAAATCACATTGTCAGAAAGGAAAATTATTTTGTGACTTAAATATGTACGGTACCTGTCTGTTTTGTTCTGGTGGTATACTTTATGAACCCTCAGAGCCTCATTAATTCAAATGACTGTGTAAGGCAAAAACTTGGATTCGGGTTTGACATTGGATTGTGACAAATTGTCTTAGGATAAGGAGCCAGGAAGGGCAACATATCAGTGATGCAAGGATGTTTATGTATGTGTGTGTGCCTGACTATTTGCACCCAAGGTGGCTGCAGTATTAAACACATTTGGTACAAATATGGAGTACTCATACCTTACACCGCTACTTCGTTTCAGAAGAAAACAATGTACTTCGACTGTGGAGCTTGTAGAGATTGTAACAAGTTTATTTGAGTTGCATCAACCATACTTTGATAGATTAAACTTACAGACAGAAAACAGCACTTATAGTTATTTCAGTTTTTACATCCTTAGGAGGGTTTAAAGATAAACTGACTAATCTAAATGTAAAATGACTATAGCAGGTTGTATGTACAGTACAAGCAGCAGTGGTGTTTGTTCCTCTGTATTACATTCACAGCAGGCAGGTGGCAGTAAAGTCTTTAGGCATGAAAGAAAACTTCCATGTTGCCAGGCTTCAGTGTACCTTCACAGACAGTAGGGGTCTCTGTGTCTCCACACAGAAGAACCACAAAGAGAGGACTGGTGTTCAGCGTGAGGCTGGGAGGGGGGGGGAGGGGGGGGGACAAAGAGCATTTAAGCTTTGATTGGTCCTAACCAAATTCAGAACAGGACATCCCACAATATTCATAAATCTAACACCCTCCAGGGTAGGGGGGGGGGGAGGGGGGGGGGGGGGGGGGGGGGGGGGGGGGGGGGGGGGGGGGGGGGGGGGGGGGGGAGGGGGGGG
>JBBBVU010000003.1:17997291-18025479 GCA_037177055.1 Atherinosoma microstoma
GTATGTATGCATGCATGTGCGTATGCATGTATGCATGTATGTATGTATGTATGTATGTATGTGTGTGTGTGTGTGTGCATGTACATATACTAACCCCTCGGTGCAGCTGGTGGACCTTTTTCTTGGAATGAGAGTGAGAGGAATTCTGTCTAATTTATCATCCCTTATATCACCACTGACCCATGTATATCAAAGATGTGACCCCTGCTGTTACCTTGGAAACCAGACCGGCTCTGTAGGCGGCCAGGGCTTTCAGGTACTCCTTCTTAGCAGCCTCTGTTTTCCTCTTGTAGTTCTGCAGGAGCAAACACAACAATAGCAATGTTTGATTACAAGGCAATGCCAAAGGCTAAAATGACCCCGTGTTCCACTCTGATTGATGTGGTTGAAATTTTAGGAGTCATGGTAGTGATGAAAAACATTTCACATGCATTCACTGAACAATTATCAGGTCAAGGAGATGTGACCATCTGAATGATGCTGATGCATTTGAATCATTCGTTTCTCGAAAAACATCCAAAATGAAATGTCAAGACAGATTGTGCACATAAACATGAAACCAGGGATGAAATGAGGAGTGAGATGCTGTTTGTCACTTTGTGTTCTGTTTTTCAGTCTCCTCCTCTATTAGGGCTGCTGCTTATCTCTTAATCAGAGCTGATGTCCCAGCAAATCATTCAGACGAGGACCGGGGGAAAAAAATAAATAAAAGAACTGAAAATAGCATTAGCAAAGAGGCAATCTTGGGCCCTCTGAATGAACCTTAAAATGATGCGTTCAGACAGGGAATTCAAGTTAATGTTATCACATGTCACTCACAGACTCTTTAAAGCTGCCATTGGCTTTTTGATGAAGCGAATGCAAGTTGGAAAAAGTCCACTCTTAAATCGATGAAGAAGACTCAGATATTAGCTTCTCTCTGAGCATTTTAATATGTTGCAAAGCCTGCGTTTGTGAGAGTGAGCGAATGCAGTGGGGTAATTACTGATCCTCTGTGAGAGGCTGTCTGTGGATACATGGACAGGGTCATTTCTTTGAAAGAGGTGGGATAGAATAACCATTAAGCATTCATATGTGGCCAGATGCACACAGGCTGGCAGCCGCTAACACACAAAGTCAATAAACAAACAGACAAATGCTTAGAACAGCAAACAAACCGGGATGAAAGCAGATACAATCTCTTGCTCAAATAGCTGATGTTTATCATCTCACTCATCACTATTTACAAAAGTATCATTATTTTCCTTCCATGATATATGTTCTGATATTCTGGATCAAGACAAGAATGAGAAACTAAGAATTAGAATATCAGATTTTCATGATTTAAGAAAAAAATAAAACTCTTCACCTCTCATACACTAACAGACTTGTGTCTACATCTACCCAAACTACTCCCAGCAGCTTTAATTTCAAATTAATTTAACACAGCTAATGATTCGCACAATGACTGATACTTTTAAATAAATTACCATGCCTAAGGATGTCTAATTATTCGAAAGTGAGTGGATTCATTAGCAATTTAAGCCGTCAAAGACTGCAGGTCAGTATGAATTAAAAATAACAAAGCTGCAAGGGGAGAGCATATGCCACCATCGTAATCCTGACACAGAGGTGTCTCGCCTGAATTAGCCCCTAATTGTACCTTAATGAATTGTTCTTGTTTGATAACCAGTTAATTACAGGAGACAATAACCCTGCACCCTGCTGACACTGAAGAGAGTGATTACACTGCAACCCAAAGACTGAACGATCGGCGAGAAAAGGAGGAGGAGTGGAAACAAATGAGAAGTAGACAAAGAAAAGAAATGGAAAAGGTATAAAGAACAGGGAAATTAAAAACAAACAAGAATAAAGACTTTCTGAACAGTAGAGAAAGACAGAAAAAAGGATAACAACATTTTCATAAATGGCTGCAACTGAAGCTAAACCTCAACCACAGAAGGAATTTAATATCAAAGCATGCTGTTTAAACAAAGTGACAGTGTTCTCTTCCTTTCTATCTCTGACCTTTCACCAGTACACAAATCCAAAACATAGACTCAATTAAATAAAGCTAAGGTCTCTCCTCCCCCCTCCCAAAAACCCATATTCACTGTTCCTACCCGCAGCTGGAAAAAAATAAAAATTGATCTTAATCTCAAAAAAACAAAAACAAGAAAAATGTTGTTTTGTGTTTCTGGGGCAGCTTTAACATGTAGTCACCTTGAGGAATAACAAAATCCAAATAACGCATTGATCTTATGCTATAAAGCAAAACGCCTTTGGGAATAATGATAATAAAAAAAAGTATAGCTCTGAAAACATTTTAATAAAAAAGAAAATGAACATAAACATGAGACAAAGGAAGACTTTGTTCTGCCAACCTCAAGGACAGAGCTGCAGAATACACAAGACAAGCAAAGTGGGAAAAAACACACTGAAGCTCGACAAAAGAAATCACAAGATGAACATAAAACCCAACTGTGGAGCTTCTGATCACTGCTTCACAAAAAAGAGGGGAAAAAAACACTGCCTTCACTGCATTTATGTGAATTTTACTGCAAGGTATGTTTGAGGAGGGCTATAGGTAATTGGAAACAGGAGCCGAGATCTAGTTAAAACAAAGCTGTGTGTAGGGGAAGGGTTGTGTTTACATTCTGGTGCTCCTGCATGGCTCCAGAGGGTCTGACTGTAACGTTATAGAACACACCTCATCGGTCCTGCAGCGATGACGTGACAGTCGACGTTGGAAGAAAAAGCATAACTGTGCTTATGTCAACAGATGAAAGAAGTTTGGAATTAAATCAAATCTGTGTGTTAAACATTTCCAAGGAATGAGAACTTGGTCAGGAAAGTTTTCATTATTAAAGTATTTCACTTAAACATTGCTGGTCCATATTTTTGCACTGTCACAGGTTTTTAATCATTGCAAAGAGCGACAACAGAAATTTTAATGGCTTTATTGACTACTAAGTGAATTGCTTCTATTTTGTAAATACACTGTTATCAAGTTTACCCATTTGTTGTGCTGTAATAAATGACAATGCTAGCCTGTGAGAATAATTAGAGCAATCACAGGGTTATTGCCCAGACAGGGTGCTACATTTCATTCTATAATGACATCATTACCTCAAGTTAATTACATGTCCTGCGAGGTGACACGTTTGATTAAACGCATGAATGCACAAACAAATAAAAAAATTAGCTGTGTAGCAGCAAGCTGAATTGAAAGGGGTTTTTTTTCTCATGGTGGAGCTGCTATTTTGCTAGTTTTGTTTCTGTTCCCTGATTCAACTGTGAAGGGCAAACACATTTATCATGAGAGAGAAAAAAACACAGAAAATCTGAGGCAAAAAACCCCCAAAAACAAACAAACAAAAAAAGAAGACACCAGGACACAAAGGGTTAAGAAGCACAAACAATAACATTTCTGGAGCAGATGTCCTTGAGGCAAAACCAAGGACGAGGCAATTGCTAATCTTGTATTCCCAGCATGATCAAATCACCAGGCAACAGATATAAATAAAAGGACAGGAAATGAGGAATTCACATTCAAGAGTGTCAGCAGCGAAATGAAGATTCATGGTGAAGAGCCCCGGTGAAGGCGGCAAAAATTAACTGCAAATAAAAGGGACAGACGGCCTCCAAAGTCCAGCGTATAAAGTAGATTTGGTGGGAGAAAAAGACACACGTGCTGGATGAGGTCTGGTAGATGGTGGCTGGGGCTGCGGGGAATGGGCTGCACTTTGTCATGAAGACAGGTGCTTTTATTTGACACCCAATAGGCTGCACCCTGACTGGATATTCTAAAAATATGAGTCTGTGCATGATCATCAGACTGTCTCGTTTTCCGTTCATTTCACACCATCATTTGTTACCACAAACACACAGAAAGCACTTTGACTTTGTCTGTTGCTCTGGAATGTTAAATTAAATTGAAACTGTGCTGCATGGGAGATGCTATAAACTGCTTCGAATGTTAATGCAGTCTCATATACAGGCGTCAGGTAATAATAAAATCAAATTAGAAAAACATAACTGCTGATGGTTCAAAACAACTTTTCACTTCCTACAATAAACAAGGTTCTACAATCGATTCTGTGCAGTATGCGGTCTTATTCATAGATACACATATGAAAGGAGATGACGCGACTGATTTTGTTGAATAAGTGTATTGTGTGCTTCATGGTCATGCTCACAACAAAAAAATGATCAGCCCGGCTAACCTGGTCTCACAGAAAAATGATAAATAGAAACAGAAAACTTTGTACTTGTTATGATCAATGCAAATTCTGTATTAAGTGTCTTGCTATCCAGCAGGACTGTTAAATATGTTTCAGTAGGATATTTAGTTCACAGTCTGAATCACAGCAGAGGCCTTTCTGTGAGGAGTTTGCATGTGTCAGTTCCTCCCACAATTAAAAAAAACAGGGATGTTTGGATAATTGGTCATTTTATATTGACCCTAAGAGTGTACATGCATGGCTGTTTGTCTCATTTGTCTCTGTGATGGACTGGCCTCCTGGCCAGGGTGTACCCTGCCTCTCAATCTATGGGAGGGACAAGCTCCAGCCCCACTGCAACCCTGAACTTGATAAAGTGGATATGGAAAACTCGTAACACCCCCCCAAACCCTTCTGACCTCTAAATGCAGACTTCATTGCCTTGTAGATGTGATGCAAAGTTGTATCAAGGACTTCATAAAAGACAGTGACACCGTGTTTCTCTGTGTATCTCATTTCAAGTCCAGCAGAAATGGAAAAAAAAACACAAATATGCAAATATAAAAAAAACAAAAGAAAAACAAAAAGAAAAAAACACCTTTAAAGAAAAGAAGAAAAAAATCATTCTCTCTGCCTTTGAAAGATGAAAAAAAAACAAAAAAAACAAGTGTTACTACTACTCAAAAGCAAGCACTGATGCCCCTAAAATGTAATATGTAACTTTTTCTGACTAACCAAGGGACAAATGTACATTTAAGAAAGTAAAGATACAGTGTAAATTATCATTAATGTACCTGTTTCTGCTCCTCCCCCAGTCCATCCCACATGGAGGCGACTATTTTGGATACATCTCCAAATGTGGCGTTGGGATTCTGTCCTTTGATGGCTGCCTGGGTGTCTCTGAAGAACAAGGCGTAGGCCGACACAGGCTTTGTAGGCTCATTGGGATCCTTCTTCTTCTTCTTTTTTTGGGGTTTGGGCTTGGGTTTTATCATCTCTGAAGATGGCCGTTTCTCACCCGTTATCTGGAAGACCATCAGTGCACAGAAAACAACAAAACTGCTTATTGACACTGAAACTAAGTCTCCCAGTTCCCAATGCGTAGAATGAATAATTGTGTCTGTGATAAATGCTTTTAACAATGGGTCCAGGTGAAGTGTGTAAACTTCATTAACTCCATTATTTAATTCTTCTGTTCAGTGACCAAAGTTTGAATCTTGCAGCAATGTTGCAGTGACAGTAAGACTTTAACACACAGGCACTGGTTGGCAGCAGCTTTTTTGTCTGCTTTACTTTGACAAAAATAACATGCACTCGTAGAATTTATCAAACCTTTTCAAATCTTTATTTTGCAGTTGCTCAGCAAGTCATAAATTCAGACTTTTCATGCTTAGGGTGAAAGGAATTTTAAATCACCTGATGTATCTGCTATGGCTTTGATGTGGTCTCAGAATGAATTGGAGAGAGCAAATGGAATTACTTACTGATAGGAGAGATGGTAATCATTTTTATTCACATACACAGTGCGAAGCGCAGCGGAGATGTTTAGGGAGGGAAATATATATTTTAAACTAAAGGATCCTACTCTTGTTATACTGTATCACTGCAAGCTAGCAGCTACAGTAAATACACAGATGAATCTGAAACACTGAGGAAGTGGCAGATTTCATTATGCACTCATTTACATTCCCCTGATAGAAATGAAGCAAATCCAGGGAGAGATTGGGTTCTGGGCAATTTATGAAAGAAGTTTTATGCATTTAAATAAACCAGATAAAAATAAACAAGCATCCATTTTCCCTTATTCAGACAAATGAGTGATTGGAATGAAGGAGTGGGAGTGGTAGTTTATGAGCCAGATGGTTACTGCGAACATGGTAAAACAGTGACAGAGATCGGCAGGATTGAGAAGAAACCGTGATTTTGTTGTTGATGGTCGACCCATTAAAACATCCTACACATTTGTGAATAAATGGAGGTTTCATATCAGGGTCTTTCTTTAAGTGGGCCAACAAACATGTAACAGCATTAATGGATTGCCAGTTATTCACAAAATCACTTGATTTCTACAATTCAATTAAACCAAACTCAAAATCTGAAGTTTAATTAAAATGCAACACCACACTTTTGTGACTACATTCACAAAAAAAAAAAATTGCTCAATGTCAACTCCAGCAAAATCATATCAGTTTTCCAGGCAACCAAATAAAGATGCACAAGCAGCCCTTCATTCCTCTTGAACTCAAGATTGCACTTAGCATGTGAACCATTTAAGAAAAGCCCTGCAAAGCTCTTCCCTCACTATTACAAGCCAGAGAAGCCACATCAATACCTTCGAGTGAGGATCAGTCTCCTCTTCCTGATTGGAGCTTGAAGGGGAGGGTGTGGCAGATTTACTTCCGGGAGGTGAAGGGGAACCATGAGGCAGTGCATTCCGGCTGACCTGAGGGTTTAGCTGGGACAATGCGCTCATGGGGTTGGGCAGTATCGGAGGTGAGTTGTTTATCATGGGGTGGTTACGGGCAGGATCGTAATGAGCGCCGTCTGGGTGCTGGTGATGGTGTTGCTGTTGTTGTTGTTGGTGGTGGTGGTGGTGGTGGTGGTGGTGCAAAGCCATGTCCTGCATCTAGGGTGAGAGAAGAACACCAGATTTACTATATTCTCCTCTACTCAGCATAATAAAAATTTGCCAATTAGCCAAATATCCAGATATTTGGAGATGGATATGACATTTTCAAATTTGAGCTAATGTCTATGTGTTGGATAAATCTACATAATGCGAAAAATACACAATGCAATGAATTGTGATAGGTTGTGTGTGTTGTAAGAAACAGGTCAGAGCCAAAACAAACAAACAAACAAACAAAAAAATAGGTCTCACAGGTCCAAGTCTTAGACAATGTTCCTGTCTTCAAAAGAGGTTGTATTTTTAAACTTGGGTCCAAATTTACTATTGCTTTGTGTCTGGTGCAAAACTTGTTTTAGCTTTCAACAATTACAACTGGTTTAAAGTGTTATGCAAGCATAATGGCAATTTTGTGTAATTTGAGTCTGGCTTTGTTGCACATGTGTTTATGGGATTTTTAGAGAGCAACATTTTGGGAGGAAAATATCCTAAATGAATCTTGCAGTTATTTGCTAAGCTTTGGACTCACCATTCACTCCACTATTATTCAAGACAGGAAAAAAGTGTTTTAGTGAGTTATGACATGGCTTATTGCTGTGTGAAGTAAACAAATACCAGTGGGAGGAAAATATGTGTGAAGAATTATCGATTTGTGTACATTTATTTGTAAGGAGACATTCTCAGAACATCTGTCAAGCCATGCTATTCTTAAGTGACTGGAGGGCAATTACAATATCTTCAAGGAGTCATGTAATACCTGATGCACCAAAACCTTTTGCAACTTATCACAGATTGTTCTTTGTTTTAATGATCACAGCATCATTTCTGTAGCTGGGATGCAATCTACAATGTCCTTGAGTGGAAAGGAAACACTTATATGAACTTCAAATTAATTGCCAATCAAATAACAAGGATGCAGTGATGCACTGGCAGATTTTTAACCAAATGCCTTTGTTTTCTGGAATAATAATTCCTTACAATGTCCCATGAGTGGACAGTAGGCTGTGGTGATAGGTAGCTATAGTTAAGTCTGCATGTTAGGTTAATGACTCTTGTCCCTTTTGTGTGCTTTCACTATAAATGGTGGCTTTAGATCTGAGCCAAAGACTGCTTCTTATACATTCTACCTGATTGGGTAATCAAGTTCAAATTCTAATGTCCAGTGTTGTATCAAAAAGTTTAATCTGAGAAGTTGGTCAGTTACAATCTCCTGATTATCAGCTTGCTCCGGACTCTATGCTGATTCACACTACTCCTGTTACACTGGCTGGTCATTGCCAAAATGAGCTGGATACATTTGTGTTTCTAGATTAGGTGAGTTTTACTATGTCACCAGTACAACTGGACACTGCCTTCAGTATTATTTATGATATGTGACCATATGTTAACTTGTAAATATTAGTAAATCTGTTCCTTGTCTGTACCAAATATCAATGCTGGCCTTAAAACAGGTCATTTTGAGCTTAAATAGCTCAAAATTCAAAGTTAAACTAACCAAGACAGCTTATGTTGACTTCACATATACAATTGAGTTCTTTAAAAACTAATAATATCCACTCTTGAGACCAGTAGAATATACATGTATCATCTGTGAAATTCCCTATTGATTTGAAAGCTAGATATTTTTGGTTAATTACCCATTCATCTATTTTTATCTGTTAATGTGGTAAAAAAAAAAAAAAAGAATTCTCGAAGAAGGTGCTGTTTGGAGCCAAAAAAACCACAAAAATGAAACACTTTTCCAGGCTTTGATTAAACCCAAATAACTAATGTATGTCCATTCAGTGCTGCTGCTCACCAAGTTCCAGGGGGCACCCGTGCGGGCTCATGATTAATCATAATCATTATCACAGCATATCTAAAATTACACAATTTACAGCCTTCTGAATGGTGAAGTGTGACACAGTGTTGATAATAATTTATTAACAGGAAGGCACAAAATGCTGTGGGCTGCAGCAACGCCACAAACAAAAGCGCTCCACTATTAGCCGCTAACAGCTGTAACATCAGCTTGTAAGTCTTCTTTCCACACACACACACAGTAAACATGAAAAGAACAAATGCAGCCACTCCAGCTCTGAGACACAGTGGTCTGGTTGGTGATGGTGCAGGACTTCAGCTCCTGCTTGTGAAAATTAATTCCTGAGAAGCCAAAGCTTTCAGTACCTGGTAAAGCAATCACTGAGTCAATGATATTGATCTACAAGACCTTCAATCCCCTGTAGATACATTATGTTCACTGTGTGCTGTGAAGAAAAGAAATATTACAAAGTGCAACGTTAAACAACACCTTTTGCAATAGAAAAGCTGTTGGAGTGCAAATAGAAACCAAAATGGTGCTAACAGCTGGAGAATGACCCCTACATGGAGACCACCGTTTGGTAAGTCAGATTCTAACAAAGTTCTGCTCTTAGCCATCTCCAATCTTTAATAAAAACTGCATCAAAAGCTTTTCTTCAAGATTCATCCGGACATAACATGAGCTCAGACTAAAGGATGTTTTTAATGCAGGCACAAATGGGAATGTTTGGCAATTTACAGATCAGAAAGTGATGATCTAGCATTTGTTAGATCTTTTAAACATTTATGAATTTAATAATACATTACACGTTAATGCAGTGCTAAAAAGATCAAATTGAAAAGACCCGAGCATACGAGGTCTTGATAAACACGAGCAGAGGTTCAGAGATGAAGGCTTGACTCTCTAATCATAATTGGTCCCACTAGATTGCCAGAATAAAAATGCACTACAGAGTAATGTTGTGCACAGCTCTGGCCTGCTTTGAAAACTCATAATATTCACACGACATTAGATTCTGTTTTTGCCTCAGCAGCTGCTCACAAAAGCCAGCCGTGAACAAAGACATGCCTTTTGCATTTCAAATAACCAAGCTAACCTCCCCCATCCATGGAAATCTCCAACTTCCAATCATAATTTAAAACACCATTACTACACTTGAGGAAAACATTCCTAAAACATGAAGAAATAGCTTATTAAAAAAAAGAATAAATAGTCAGACAAAAAAATACTAAACTAAAAATAAGGAAATAGAAATCCATTTAGTTCCCATTTTCCATAGACTTGCTCTTTAAGGGTCCTCCTGAACCAAGAAGCATTGAAAAACCAATTAATCAAACATGAATGGCCTATCATAGCTATAGCAGATGCATTTCCATAGCAACAGCCTCCAGGCAAAATTGTCACCCTTTAATCTGAGTCACACTGTGTTTAATATAAACAAGAAAGAGACATGCAGAGCAGAGGAGTTCACAGAAAGGAATACACTACTGCATCATGGGTACTTGGTGTCAATCTCACAAGAGCAGAGACAACAAAAAAAGCCAAAAAAACAACAACAACAACAAAAATCGTAGGGTCACCCAAGCTTTATGGAAACAAAAATCTGCAAACAAATTCCTCAATGGCAAATGTTGCAGTAGTATTTTTCACAACAGATATGAGTTGTATCACATTATTAAGCCAAATGTGATCATCGTTTTTTTTCTTTCCTTTTTTAAAAATATTTCTAGTCATTTATATTCAGCCTTATATCTTACAGCATTAGCTCAATTTCATTAAAGCTCCATGTTATGTCTTAACTAATGAAGCAGTAAGTCATTAAACTATGGAAGCATAAACTATTTCACAAGTATGTAGCTAATGGGATATGTTTACAAGTATAAAAATATCCCTATTCCTGTGAATGACTAAAGCCAGTTTTATATGACATAACAGAACTAATGCACATTACTCAAAACACTCCCACTGTGATAATGTGCTTCTAACAGTCATTACATGTCCTTTCAGAAAATTTCTATGAGTGCTTTTAATTGTTGCTTTCACCTGTGTGTGAGGGGGGGGGGGGGGCAAGAAGTTGCTACATAGCAGCATCAAGCCTGAGCTAAAAAAAGCCAGCTGCAGACGGCGGCACAAATATTATGAAAGAATCTGACAGAGGTTGCCGGTTGCCATAGGTACTGTATGCTAATTCCTAATGGTATCAACCAAACAGCTGTCCAAAAGAGGTAGGAGTGCTCAAAGAGCAACATAATTTAATTGGTGATTGCTCTCTTTCTTTAGTATATAGGTATTAATGATTTTTATTGGGCTTGTGACACAAACAACAGACCAGTAATACTGACTTCATCACTAAATATACAAGTATCTGTAATGTAAAACAGACTGGGAGGCAAGAGGGAAGGAAGGAGGTCACATAGACAGAGAAAGAGACAGTAAGAAAAAGAATGGGAATTAGCAGAAAACCACAGGTGAAAAAGAGGCATATACATAGTAAAAATCCCTCCCGGAAGTTATAGCCTTCAGGACATTTAGATATTGCTTTTTGGTGATGAGCAGTCAAGCAGTCCTAAACTGTGATGTACAGCCTGGAAACTCGGAGTGAACGTGTTCCCCTGCCTTCGTTGGGCCTGTCGTGTTTGTATTCACATCTTGTTCATCATAGTCAAATGAGAGTTAAATAACAAAGGCTTTCCAATTATGTGTAGCACATTGTGTGAGAGATGGAATATCACAAAGCCATTGTTCCCCCCTGCTCCTGCTGACCTTACCTTTGAAATGGTTTCACGGCCACTCCAATTGCCTGCACCATTTGATTTAGCTAAGGGGATTTGACCACCAGCACAGAGATGTGAGCAGAGAAGAGAGGCCTATATACAACTACAAGGAGAAACAGGAAAGTTTCACACCAGGATAGAGCAGCTAAAGATAAACTCTGCTATCATCATTATACCACAGTACCATCTGTTTCATCATCTAAATAAGACAGGCGATTATTATGTGGATTTCATTGGAATAGCACTAAAGCAGTGTGGATGCTGGAATCAATAAATGTGGTGGTTATGTATAAATTTGTTAGCATCATCTACAGTAAATCTGCTGTCACTTTTTAATTAAGGGCTTCAAAATTACTGATTCAATTCACCCTTGTTTGTCAGATTTAAAATTGTGAATGAAAACAAGAATTGAATTGCTATCAATGGATCATTTTGTTCTCAGATGCTGCACGATCTGTCTAATTTGGATTTCGAAGATAATCACCTCTTCATTCTTTTGATCAGCAGCAACAGAAACTTTCTCAATCCCATCCCACCCTGTTTGAATAGACGGTACAGCGATCAATGCCTCTGTGACTCCTAAGACTTTTTTTCTTCCCACTCACTGCTTGACTGGAGCCATCTTGTTTGGAGTGATGGCTCACTCACACAGGTTCACGGCTGCTATTGTAAAATCAGCCAGCGTTTAATTGAAACAAATGACTATAATAATAGAACATTATCCCTGCAGGCACCCAGCCATGACAGCTTTAATTAGAGGCGCGTTCGAGACGGATCCTTCAAAAGCACAGCCGCCGCGCAACAAGGTGGTAAACACGCCTTTAGGTTGGGAACAAACCCTGCGTCTCGCAGCCCTCAAAGCTACTTCTCATTCACCCTGAGGGCAAAGCGCTAACAACTCTGTTCCTCAAAGAGCCTTCCAGCCTCCCACCTCGCCCTCCCTCCTCCTCATCCTCCTCACTCTCTCCTCTCTGTGTCTCTTTCTCTCCCTTCATGCATGGCTTTGGTTTATCAAGCTTATATATGCCCAGGAGGGTCATTTACACATGCTGAGGAGAATTAATAAGGGAGTGGATTCATGAATCATACGCTACTTAAGTATGAAAGCAAATGCAAAATGCTGTATCTGCCTCCTTGTGACATCAGACAGATGCTAAGTAAGGAGATATGATGAGCAGTGGATGCCTGATGTTTAACCGGAAAACACAAGTGTTCAAAGAATTTGCTAAAGCTTGACTGAAAGAATTTAAAAGAAGTCACAATGACTGTATTGAATATTAAACACCTATGCAGGATGACTGATTCAAATGCTGCTGTGTTCCAAAAGCGCCAACCAACATTAATAAGCAACACACAATTAAATCCTCAATTTTACTTATTACCTTAGAGGTTGCTCCGTGTTGCCAAAACAAAAATCTTTAAGGTCACTTTTGATCATTCAAGTTGAAAATGAACATGTCAAAAGGAAAAAGTAGAAAATATATGCCGCTGCACCTCCTGAGCTGAACTGCAATCATGATTAATCTGTCAGGAAAATATTATCTCCTCACAAATTAGTTGTTTCTAGAAACAAGAATTTTATTATAAACTTTATGAGAGGAGAAAAAAACGGCAATTTAATTAACATTAGTGGCCACACTGCTGTAATGGAATTAGCTTCTTTGTTTATTCAAAGTCAAACAGTTCATACCTGCACATCTGGTGTCTTCATTGAAAGAAGAAATGACAAACAGGAATAAAAAGTCGAAGGTTTAAGAGTTGGGTAGTAATGATTATTAAGTCATCATGATTAAAAGTTAGATTGCACAAAAAGCAGCTGTGCTCATTACATTTGAAAACGTGCAATCAGATTATTGTAACTTTGGAGCAGCACCTTTGATTGTATCTTAAATATGCTGAATATGTTCTATTGTACATCAAAGGAAGTTGCTTTCATCAAGTTGCCAGTTTTGTGATGGCTTGACTGATTGTATATTCACTGTTTTTTATTAACATTCATGGATATTCTAGTTTCTAATTCTTTTATATTTACATTGAAAAGGAAAGCCGACCTTTCTGTGTAGGTTATCCTGTTGCATTAGAAGAGAAAAGTAATCTAAGTGACCTTGGACTAAAAAGAGCAGCCACAAAAATGGGCACAAAACAAAGAGCATCCTGTGTTCTGGCAAATACACAGAGTACACATGTAGTTTGTGTCAGTAAAGCTCTTTAAGGGTAATTTGATATCACCAACTGTAAGTGTTGACCATGCAAAATGCAATTCATCTGCACCAAAAATACTTAAGACTGATGCTTTTAGATGGACAAAACAACATTTGTGGAACACAAAGGTTTGTAGCTAAATTTCATTAGCTAGATTTTTTATTTAAAAAAAGCCATGTAAAGTATTCAAGTAATATTGATTCTTTTTGTTTTTGTATCCAATGCAATATTGCAATACTAATTACAAATACTTACATTTGAACATAATCTCACCTAATCAGACCAAGTTCTATGTAGAGACCTTCTGTGTTGGTGTTTTTAACTACCACTACTACTACTATTATTATTATTATTATTATTATGATGATGATCAATTATCAATAATAATAATAATAATAATAATGATAATATGGATAAAACTGATATGGATGTTTATGGCTGTAGTGGATTTGAAAAGCACTGTACCACCCTGAATGTTTCTCAGAGTGAACGTGTAGCAGAAAAAACCAGTGGTAGATTTGCAGATAGTAATGTCATGATGTCCCCCACGGCACCATCCTCCACGTTCCTCATTACTGGTAATGTTAGATAGAGCCTCCTTTGCTTTTATTCCCCCCTACCACCACCCCATTTCTCTTTTTTGTTACTCAGTTTTTTTCTCTCTCGCTTTCTCTGTCTCTCTCACAGTGTCTTTCTCCCTACCCTTGCTCCCTCTAAGCCCGGGTGTGTCTCTGAGCTCACCTCACAAAGCACAGCGTCAGAGAATCAGAGCCTTGCCTGACATGACATGTAGGAGATGGTTGTGAGGAGCGGCAGGGACACACACTCTTGACAGCAGAAGGCAAGGCTCCTCCGCTGCCACTAATGAGACTCCTGACTGCCGTGTCAAACTCACTTTGTGTGCGTGCGTGCGTGTGTGTGTGTGTGTGTGTGTGTGTGCTGTGTGCTGTGTGTGTAACAAACAAAAAAGCCGAAGTAATGAGCACAAAAACAACAAAGAGCACACATATCTCAAAAAAAGCATACAGTCCTATATATGCTATACAAGTGGAGGTCATGTCAAAGTAATATATGTATGTAAAATCCTCAGATGTCACACATCTGACAGAGTCCGTTGCCACTTTAGTCTCAGCCTTTGAACTATCACTGCAGCAGACTACCAAACAAATTAAATTATCTTCTCTGGGGGGTTAAAAAAATACCAAAGTTTATACAAGCGGCAGATTTTTCTTAACTTTTCTGCTGCAAGACAAAACCGGACACTGAAGGTCAATGTTTGGAAAAGTTGGTTTACACAAGGACATTTTAAAATACACTCTTGTTAAAGCAGATTTGTAACAGCCAATGCTGTAAATGTTAAGATTGGCATTATATTTGGCATTCTTTAAAGTCAGAGTAAAGCTAATTCAGATTTGCACTGAAACATGTTTTGTGTGTTACGCAGTAGCTGCTTTAAACATATAAAAAGGCCAAGAAGTCTGTGTTACTGATTTGTGCAGCTGGACTCAATCTATTTTTTATTGGCTTTTTGGTTTTCTATTTAGGATTTTTAGGATAGGCCCTGCGATGGACTGGCGACCTGTCCAGGGTGTACCCTGCCTTTCGCCTGATAATTGCTGGGACAGGCTCCAGCCCACCCGCGACCCTGAATTGGACTAAGCAGTACAGAAAATGGATGGATGGATGGATTTTTAGGATAAGTCTAAAATAATAAACCTATGATACTGGTTTAAGTATAAAGTAAGTAAAAGCCAATCCCCCTCCTAACCTCATAGGATGCATTAGCCTTTGACTAACAACTAGCTAGTTAGCTGTTCTGCCCTTTCTCATAGAAATACGTCTTTCCTGAATACCAGAATTAGCTGAACTTGGGCTGTCTACTTAAATTGTGGAAGAACAATGGGAACAAGATAAACTGTTCTGTTAAGAGGAGAGTGGATTTCAACTTCAGACCTGGCAACACACCAGCAGAACTGTGCATTGCTGAGGTTAAAGATTCAGGTTGACTGATGAACCAAAGTTTTGGGAGTAACAAACAGCCAATGGACACTCTGTGAATCAACATTGTGTGGAGCTGCAGTGATAGTGTTCAGGATCACCACCAACACCTGGTTTTTTTAAAAATCTTCACAGGACTTATCTGCCATGCAAATTATATTTTTAATAACAATTTTGGAAACTTAGTCTGCAGTTGAAAGGAGAGAGAAATATCTGATGCCTGCAGCTTGTGTTTGGGATTTCACACTTTAACAGTTTGCTTTGGTTAAAATTAAGTCCACTCATTTTGCCTTTTGTGTTTCATTCCACCAGCGTCTGAGAGGAAACAGCTCATTTCCCTGTGATTTTTATACCTTATCTTATTTACAGGATGATTGTTTTAATCATTCAGATTTGGCAGGGTCATTAACAACACGTTTGTATGTGGTGTGACAAACTCAGTATGTATATTTTTTCTGCTTTACTCACACTTTAAGTCTTTGGGAACATTTCAGTCCAAACCAAATGCAAGCTGATACATCACCAGTTTTTGATGACAGCATGAAGGATGTCTGCTGGCCATGAATGAAGCCTGCACACCCTGAAATGTGCTACATGAAAAATACCAAGTGTTTTTTTTTTTTTAATCGCCCTAACCTAAGTCACTCTTGTACATGTTAACAGACAGAGTGGCAGTATTGTGTTGAAGTGGTGGCTGGTGGCACAGCAGGGGAGACGTCCCAGAGGGAGATGACATGGCTCTCCACTGCCACCATGGCTGAATATTATGCCAGTGAGAGCAGAACGAGCTGATGGATGGTTGAGATGGGGCACAGTGCAATATGGACACGATTTCATGGCATGATAAATCTCAGCAGGGGCGCGTGGCTAAGTGTAATATGAAATCCCTTATCTCTGTGTCTGCTTCATAACACTAGCTATCTGCTGCAGCTGGATCTGCATTTGTTTCTTTTTTGTTTCTTTAGCTTTTGTTCTATGCTTGAATGCCAATGTTGATCACATCGACAATGTGGAGGAGAGAGATGACAACATGTGTGTGATATTTTACCCAGCTGTTTTGAAGCATGATGTGATGAATTATCTAAATTGGACATTGTCACTGTAGAGATCCTCTTCTATTACCGGTGATCTCAGTGATAAGTAACAATATTAGAAAAGGTTTTGCATGGTGTTCCACAGAAGCTGGCCTGTGTTTGTACAAAACAAGTTTGAATTACACCTGCAATATGAAATACAATTTGTCTCATATAACTGATCTTTTTAAGTTTTTGTGCTAGTTTTATTTAACACCATCTATTCAGAGTTTGTTTTTTTTTTATTTAAAAGAAAGAAATTAAGTCAGCCCCTTATCCTCACATGCACTTAGGTTAATTGACTTTATCAGGGCAGAGAAAATAGATGAGCTGCCATTCCAGCCAGCAATAAAAATCCTTCCAAAATGGGGAAATTGGAAAATAACCTCTACTTCTTTTAAGATATTTCTTAATATACAACTACAGTTTCATATCACATTGCCAGAGAAATAAGGCACTTTCTCCCAGGAGATGAGAAAAGAATTGAATTTTTCCTTATCGGTCATCTATTTTTCCACAGAATGCTATTACTTGCTGCCTGCCGTTGCTAAGCAACAGGAAATATTAATAGGACCTTTTATTAGCTAGGCTTTACCAGTGGAGTACTAAAATGAGGAAGTGGAAAACATGAATGTGTTACATAAATCTTTGAACCTTTCACGGTTTGCACAAGTCTCTGTTTGTCCAGTGATTTATGGCTCTGATGGTTCATTTATGGGAGAGGGAGGTGTGAAAAACCAAAATGGAACATTAGCCTTAGGGACAATTTGAAAATAAATAATCACAAAATGTGGGGACAAAAAAGAAAAGAGGGAAGGCAGTTTACAGAACAGCCAACATTTTTCCTGTAGATTTCAAGAGGCCATCAAACAAGCAAAGCGATTTTTGTTCCACCAGAGGCATTGATCATTCAAAATCATCTACGCCTGAATCAACATTGGAATAAGTAATACAATTCTCATTCTATCACTGGGCTTGTTGAACTGTGGTGAAAAGCGACAGACATTCCATCATTTTTTTTTTTTTTGCAGATGCTCTAATCCCTTTAAAAATTGTCAGAAGATGAAGGTCTTTCAAAGGAGAAATAGGTTTTTCTTCATCTAAACGAAAAGTACAGAATAAGCCTCAAAGAGCACAAAGTATTAAAAAGGCAACTATGAAACAAATTCAAGTCCATATTGGAAAAACGCAAACACATTTAATTACAAGCCTTATAAAAAAGAAAAGAAAAGTCATTTGACATACTTTTAAATATTCAACTTTGGATTACTTTTTCCCCCTCTAAATGAAACAAAAACTAGCAGGTGTACAGTTTGAGATAATATGTTTACCAGGACCCTCCATCTAAGAGAGAACACGTTAAAACATACCTTCCCCTCCCCTTATCATTAATTCATCCCAGCTTGTCTGTGACAAGTTCAGTTGACATTGCAGCTCATATTTCATTCACACAGGCTCGCGTAGCGAGCACCTGCCAGGAGCACTTAATACCTTGTGAGGAAAATTAAACCAAGAGAGGAAAACACAAGCTTCCATCCAACTTAACATGACAATCTGGGTGGGATTAATACTTGATAATTAACCTCGACAACAGAGGATAAAGAGCTTGTGTGGAAATTCTTACATTGAAATGTTGTAACAAAAGAAATCAAAGACTGAATTTGAATATGAATGCAGCTCACAGCTCTTGAGGGTGCCACAACTGTCATTATTAACTAAGTGACCCTCATTCTGCCAGATTCACGTCTTGTATTCAGGAAAATAACAAATGAGATAATACCTGGGTGTTTGATGGAGCTAAGGCTACTGCTGCATATAGCTTGGCCCGCTCATACATTGCTTTTATGCATAACATCCCCCAGCTTATTATACATTCATCATCTGTTACATATTCAAAACATCACACCCGAGCCAGTATGATGATGGCTAATACCGCATGCACCACTGAAGAACATGAAAAAAGAAAAACTAAATCAAAGATAATTTATTCCAGTAGCAGACACAGGTCAAATGGATTTGAGCAGCATTTTAAATATATCATAATTTAATATGGAGCTTATCTGTTTAAATATTTCAGAAGTAGTTATCACACAGGTGTAAAGCATATATAAATACATTTAGCCATCCAATAATTAAACAGTTTTGCTTTCATCAAGTTTTTGTGTAAATGAAGGTGGGACTGACTACAATGAGGCCACTTTACTCGAGAGTCCAGAAATTATTCACCAATGGCAGCAGAGATGTGTATCTTTCTGGGCTGCCTTGATAAGATCAATGCAACCTGAGCAAGGCTATTAAATGTCTAATGTGTTTTGGAACTTGTAGATGCTATGATGGGGGGCGGGGGGGGGGGCATTAACAGACAGAAGCAGGGAGAGGCCCAGCCAAGTGCACCAAAGCATCAGAGAAAAGGGCTCTTTGAAAGATTTCAGGTTTGTCCAGGAGGGGTTTCGGACCACAACACAATAACCACCACGAGAGAAAAAAAATATGAATTGGAAAGTCTTCTTTAGAACTGCAGAAAAAAAACCCTGTTGATTATGTTTTTCAGGCTTTGAGAATCTGCAGAGAAAATGAAAAATAAAGTGAATTTCCAACAAGTCTTCACATATGATAAGTGGATTTAACTAACAGGTGTTTCAGTTTTTAAAAAAACTGGCAACAGATATTGCTTTAAGTTAATTTCATTAGTCTGGATGTGAAGAATATTTAACTGGATTGATTAATTATTTGGCCTGTGGAATGTAAAAGCAAACAAACAACGAAACATAAAGAAAACTGTGATTATACTCTTGAAGCAAACTTAGAAAGAAATGCTAAAGAAATCCAAAACTTTATACACAGTCATGTCACTTTCTAAGGTCTTATGCACCAGGATATAATGAAAAAAAAAGCTTATAATGAAAAAAAAAAACAGCTTAAAATCAAGTAAATACAACCTCACATGCACGGGACATGGGATATTACACTATGTTGCTATCAATTTAACAAAAACTAAGGCAAAATGCAGAAGCGGGGAGTGAAAAACTAAGTATACCCTTGCTGCTTCCATGGAGAATAAGAGGGCGAGCAGTCAGGTGCTGCTAATCATATTAAATGTTATTCATATAGCACTTTTCATGCCAAAGAGCAGCACAAAGTGCTTTAAATAATAACAACAACAATAAGAATATAAAATCAAAAAAATTTCAACATCACATTTAGAATAAGCCTTCACATACCCAAGTATATAACCTACCCCCCCACACACCTCCATAAAGGGTTTATAAGTTTGCTGGCATGTAGCATTCAGGTTTATAACACAATGCCAAGGAGGAAAGACATCAGCAATGATCTTAGGGATACAACTGTTGCTGCCCATCAATCTGGAAAGAGTTAAAAGACTGTTTCAACACAACTTTGAGTCCATCATTCAACACTGAGAAAGATTATTCACAAGTGGAAAACATTCAAGACAGCTGCCAGACATTTCATTCCAGGTTCAGACTGTGTAATGCTTAGAGAAATTGCCAAGAGCATAATCTCAGACCCGACAGACCTCAGTTTGTCTGATAAATGTTAAAGTTCAGGACAGTACAATTAGAAAAAAGACTGAACGAGTCAGGCTAGTTTAGAAGGCTTACCAGGAGAAAGGAACATGGGAGCATGACTTAGGTTTGCATAGATACATTTGAACAAATTACAAGATTTCTGGAGCAATATCCTTTGGACAGACAAGACTATGATTGCTATAATGCAGAGCACTGTGTTTGGAGGAAACTAAACACAGCAAATTAGCAAAGAAACCTTATACCAGCTGTCAAGCACGGTAGTGGAGGGCTGATGATTGGGATTAGATATGCAGCCACAAGACCTGAGCACCTTTAAATCATCCAGTCGGCCATGAACTGTTCTGTAAACCAAAGTATTGCTGATACAAATGTGAGGGCTGAAACTGGGTCATGCAGCAGGACAATGATTTCAATCACAACAGTATTTCTACAAAAGAATGGCTGAAAAAGAAAAGAATCAAGGTGTTGCAATGGTCCACTCAAACTTCAAATCTCAACCTGATTGAAACACTGTGGTGTGACTTTCAGACAGCTGTGCATAAACGAAAGCCCACAAAGTTAAAGAAATGAAGCAATGATGTAAAGAAGAGTGGGCCAAAATTCCTCCACAATGATGTGAGAGACCTACATTGTCAAATAAAATGATTATTTCAAGTTATTTCTGCCAAAAGTGGTTCCACAAACTAATGTCTCGAGGGATGCACTAAGCTTTTCACTCCCTGCTTTTACATTTTAGCTTAGTTTTTCTTTTAATAACACGTTTTCATATGTTGTTATTTATCTGAGGTTATTTTGAATAGTTTTAAGACCAGATGATTTTTTTATGGCCTGGTACGTAAAATATTAGAACTGAAAGTGTACTTTTTTTTCCACCATGAATGTATCTGTTGATATTTTTTACACACCGTATGCTCAACTGTAATGTGATGCATACTCTGGATGCAGCTCATGGTTAGAACAGTAATCTGAGATTTATTTTGACCAATATGTAGTTAAAGAACAAATGCATCCGTCCATCACACTGGGACTAAGACGCTTATGGAAAAAGCTGATGTTTGGGGGCTTCTGGTGTATCCAGCCGCTAACCAGGTAATGGATAATGATAATCAGCAAATACAGCATTTGAACTAATTCAATTTTTAAAAAAATAATATAAAGCTTAACTGTTTTCAGATGGTCCCCTATGGTTCTACAACTGCATTTCGGCCTCTTGCTCTCAACAAATATTGTTTAATTTTATGATTGATCAATACCACTTTAGACTACAAAACTTCTGGTTCCAAAAAATCTGTGCCTAGCCAGCAGATTCTGTATTTTTTAATGCAGACATCTATTTATAGAAATTAGCTATCACTAACTTTAATGTGTGTCACAAAAGTCTGATATGGTTTCCCTTCTGTTGTCCAGGAATAATAATCTGCTTCTCTGATTAACAAGCTACAGATCTGTCTTGATACCAAAAACACAATCTTGTATATGCACCTACTAACAAACCAAGTATGAGTTAATTTGCTTCCTCACAGCAGAATTACCTCAGTCATATTGTGGCTAAATAGTGATAACTTTCTAACTGTACTTACATACTTGTATCTTACTGATTGACTGTGCATCATTGCCTATAAAACCTTAAAATGACTTAGGCAATTATGCTATGAGGCTAACAAGACGCATATTTATTTCTAGCATGTGCATGTAAATCTTTGTAGTTTTGGCCAGTGAGATCTAACTCCCTGACTGTGATCAACCTCTACACTAAAGCTGCTCTCATCTGAATCCTTGTTGTTATATAACCAGCCTATTTATTACATGTTTATATTATGCTGCACCGACATTGGAGTACTTTCAAATGCCTGCACACCCTTATCAAATGGGCTCACATTTAAAAACCAGAAGCTCTCTGCCTTTTGTTGGGACAGAATAACCTTATTTCACTCAACTGAATTATCTCTAAAATATCTAATAATGAAACCAGGAGGTACAGAAAGCTGAAGGTATATGCTCATTTTGAATAAGTTACCTTTTTCCTCTTTACAATTTCTTCTTGCTCTCCTTGACACCCCCCCTCCCCCCAACTCCCCCCCTCCTCTCTTCATCCAACTCTATTGCAATCTTTTCATTGCCCAGCTCACGTATTGAATCTGCCTGATGAAAACAGATCTCACTGCAGCACCACAATAGAATGGCTGATGCAGGAAAGATGAACCCTAATGGATTTTTTTTTTCAATGTGCTCAAGATTGAATATAAGGCCTGACCTCCAGATGTAGTGGATCCATTTCAACAGCAGTGATATTGTTTATATTGAAGACACAGAAATACATCTACACACATGGACACACATATAAAGTACAATGTCAACATGAGCAGCAGCTGCATTATACACTGTATGCTTTAGCTACCAAAAACCGGTCTAAAATTCGGATTAAAACTCATTATTTATCCATTCATGTCAAGTGAAGAATTCATAACGATACCATCTCATGTTTGAACTGCAGAGTTTGCTTAATTACTCTGCTCAACAGACTGTGTTAAGGTGAGGCACCAATTTAATAGACACTTGGTTCTTAGCACAAATGAACCTCTGCCACGGTTTGGTAGTTTTGCCAGGCAGACTATTTGATTTAGAGAGAGTTTGCTTTATATGCTGCTCTTTGCAGTTGGAGTTAAAGGAGAGCACTAAAAAGATCTCTAAGCTTTAACTTCAGACAGAGTTAGAAAGAGCACCACTTCTGGAAGGTTTGCTTGAAAAGTATCATTTTGCAAATGATCACAGATCACCATATTCACTGTTTTAATTTTGTTAGTTTTAAATCAAGTCCTGTAATTTCCTTTCATATATTTAGTCATTTATGAGCTTTACATCTATTTTCCTTATCGAAGTGGTATCATGAGAAAGATGGGGGAGGCTCCGGACTGGTCAAACAATCACAAAGATATGTGCTTTATGTTCTTTTCTTAATCAAAAAAAAATAACATTTATAGTCTCATACTTAAATATCCCAAAAAGTGCCCTTTAAATAAACTGCAGTTATCAGTACAGCACTCACCAGCAAATTGCAAGCCGTTGTCTGCACATGTGTTTTAAATATATGTTCATTGTGTGCGATTCGAACATCTAGAATCTCATGCATTTTTATCACACTGCCTGCTGAATTCAATCTATTAAAACCAGTGTGACTCTAGCAGAAACAAACCGACTGACTGCAGAGTCAAAGACTGGCCAATCAACCACTGTCTCCTCACTAAAGGTCATGACCAAAATGTGAAATGAATATGAAGATAAATGACAAATGAATCTAATACCTTGGGGGGAATATTTGTGCATTATATATAATGCATGGGATGTTTATATTTCGGATCTTTATCAAGACTTATTTAAACTATACGCTGACTCTTTTTTTACCTCCATCTCTTCTGTTTATGATCAACATTATACATCAATCTTTTACCTTGATTTGCATCTAATGTATACTGCATTTTAGAGATAGTCTTATCTTTTTATTAATATACAAAAAAATAAACACAGGAAACTCCTGTGTTTTTGTGACGATGCAAAGAAAAAACAGCGAGAAATATATTTAATCTCAACTGACATTGGTGATTTATGAAATTACCAGAAAGACACATCACTATTTCTATAACTGTTTGCAATATTTTAGTCAATATCAACTAAATTATGGATGTATGAAATTGTTGACCTTCAAACACGGAACACAAAAGAATCTTGTTTATGTTAAGGTTGCTATTCTTTCACTGGGATGTCAGTGCTACAATCAATAAAACACATCAATTAACTCTTATTTAAAAGGGATGCATTCAGATCTGAAAATAACTCATTTTAAAGGAGCTGTAAGTGAGATACTTACAGTTCTGTTCCTAAGAAGGGTACAAAAGAATAATTGGAATAATTTGAACTCAAACCTCAGCTCCATATTCAAAACTGTATTATTTTATCTACAGGATAAGACAGATTCTAAATAAAGATAGGAGTCTTTACACATTTTTCATACATAAACTTTACTTAAATCAGTATGTTGCTGATAAAAACCTGCTTTTTCCAGCAGTTCTCATGAAAGCAATTATGGTTTGGAGATGCTAATTTGTAGAGGAGCTTTTCTGTGTGGAGCTGAGGGAGTAATCAGCATGTATTCATGTTTGAAGGCCTGACAGATTGACCGATGCATGCTGTCGAGGCAGATATGATGCTGATGGATTTACCCACAATCCTTTTCTCGATGCATTAGCGCTGACAAGGCAACAGTCGAGCAATCATTCGGTCCCCCCACTTAGCCCCAGCCTACTTATCTTGAAAATTACATTACCTTTTAAGGGTTTGGTTTGTTTCATATTAGAAATCAGCTGTCGTAACAAGGTTGATATCCTTTCAAACTGATCTATTTTGGAGGCTTTGATCATTTTAAATCATTCTGACAGGATTCGCAGGTAGTCCATCATAATCTTTAGGCTCTCAGAGGAATGTTGCATCTGCTTTAGTAAAGTTTCTGTTTATTTTTACAACTAAAAGTAGCTTTTAGATTTAAACCACTCCTTTGACCATTTAAGCCAATTTTACCATAATTAGACCATTAAGTTGTCTGAAACATTTCTGACCATTGCTGAAAACATTTAAACATCAGCTCTATGGTACTACAGTTCGGAACCCCTGTGAGATTCATCAGTCCTAGCGGTTCTACTCACCGAGTGCATTTGGCTGGAGACGAGGTGGTTGTCCTGTGCCAGCATGTTCGGCATCATGAGTGTGGGCAGCTCCGTGTAGGAATAGGGATTGATGAGCCCATTGTGTGACAGCGAGTGACAGAGGTAGCCTGTAGAGTCATGCTCCATCAGATGAAGAAGAGGAGGCTCTGGGTGGTTAGGTGGAGTGATGGGGGGGATCTCGTAGTCTTCATCCCCGGGTCCATTTCCACTGGAGGTGCCACCTCCTCCGCCTCCTCCCCCGCCACCTCCTGTCTGACCTGTATAGCTCTGAGTGAAGGGACAAACATACATAGAAATGAAGAGTTAAAAAAAACAAAAAACACTTCAGATGAAGTAAAAATAGATAAAACTGAACCAAAGTCTACGTTTCTATGAGACTAATGCAGTGCATAGAGGTTACTTCTACTGTTTGATGGGTGGGTTTAGGTGAAGGTTTACTCCATGTTTCATCAGTGTAACACAAGAAGAGAAGTTGCAAGACAAAATATATAGCCCTTTCAGGTAACGTTCAACACATAAGGCTGCAGGTTCTAAAGTACATTTTGGAGAAAAAGATTCAATCTCAAACTTAAAATGAAGTCAGGTTGTCACCAAACAGGAAGCAGGATCTCCTGTTTAATTTTCAGTTAGTGGAGGGTTTTTCTGACTGATGTAACAACTATGGAGATGGCTGAAGCTTATCATTGTATTTTTCCTCCTTGTTTAATTGGGAGACTAACAAAATTAAAGTCACATCTAATCGGCTTGATCCAAACTTTTGGACTCTACTTTGATACAATCCAAAATTGTGAAACTTTCTTTGTGCCATGGTTTTATTTATTCTTGATGCCAAAAATATGAAGTCCAACTGAATTATGGGCTGAAACAATACAAAGAAGCTATAATGTTTATAATGCAATATCATTATGATGGAAATTAAATGTTTCTCCTATACTTCAAACAGCAATAGACACGGAGCCTAATCTGACAATATGCTTCACAGAATCACATGCATCAAATAAACCAATCTGTCATCTATAATATGCTCATGCTGACAATCATAGTATGGACACAAGCTGCATCTATGGATCTTTAGGAGGTCGTTTCCTGCATTGCTCCCTCCATTTTGACTGAGGAAGTTGTTTTTATCTGATGGAGAGATTTCATCCCAAAAAAGACCCCTGGTAGCAGTACTTTCAAGATTGTTGGGAACCTTCTGGTAGGGCTAGCACTGCTCAATGTCCATGACTGGTCAAGTATGATGTCAAATATTCCCAGAATTTCTTTCCATCTTTCTGTTGAGGTCATCTCATTAGTTTCCAACACAATGCACAGATTCAGTTTATTTTCAGCTGTGACCAAGAATAGTTATTGCTATATGTAAACACAGCGCAGAGACTTCAAGTTAAAAAGAATGATAAGTTGAAAAAGGAACAAGGGAAAAATGGGGAGTGAAGCTCCAACCAAGACAAAAGCGATTCTGATCGACTTGACATAGATCCCTGATTGTGATTGAGTTGTAATGCACTTATATGTACAAGCCATATAAATGTGTAAGATTAACATATTTTGTTATGTGTTGCTGCCATCAAATTACAGATAAGCTAATATTTTTCTGAAAGTGTCAAATATATCTCCTTTTTAGTGTTTGTTCGAATACAACATTGGTTTAAGACAGGAGTCCTCAATGTCCGGACTCCGGTCCGGATTTGGACCGCGATGCACGTCAATTCAGACCCAGCCCAACTTATGTTTTGAATTACAAAATGCTATTATCTTAAGTCTTTTTCTAAATTAATCTTCCATAAATAGGGAAATAAATTGTTTATAGTGTGAAATAGTGTCCTTGGATATCATTCACGGCGATTGAGTGATAACAACTCTTTATGTTCACCAACTTTTGCCGTTTTGCCTATTAATCTGTGTGTCTGTCAATGGTCTCGACCATCTGTGACAGCCAACCTGCCCTCTGTGAAACAGACAGGAGAGCATGAGCATAGGGCTGCTATAAATGACAGTAACCAGTAGCCTATCAGTACACAGGGGTTTGTAATGTTAGAGCCAATCAGAAGCAGAGTAGGGCGGGCATTTGTAACAACTCGTCTGCTAGCTAAATGAAACCAGCGCTCTGAAAGCTCTTTATAGACGTCAACTGGGATGAGAAAAGATGTTGCTGTCAAAGTTTACCAAGAAAAAGACCTTCTTGACTAAGATGGTTACAGGAGGAAGTTTTGGACTGTTTTGACTTTTTATGTCACTTGAAGTTAAGAAGTTAAATTTAAAAATATAGTTGTCAGGAGCTCATGTTTATATTGTTCGACTTTCCTTTCTTATCTTTCATTCTAATTTTTTTCCCATAATGTGGTGAATTTAATTTATGTTAAATATTGAAGTTCTTAGTTTATTTGTAATATTTTTGTTCTTATTTTCATAGTATGTTGTTTATACATGAAAGAAAACACAGTGAAAAAGTTCGATCAATAAATGTGTTTTTTGCAAATTTCCGGAACCCTGGCCTTCAATGGAGAGTAGATATGGACCTTTGAAAAAAAAGTTTGAGAACCCCTGGTTTATGACAATGTCAAAACATTTTAAGATTGGGGTTGTTCAACTAAAGCGCACTTGTTTCACTGTCCTGCTCTGACCAACACTGCCACCCTGACAATCCAGTAATAATTAATACTTCATGTGACCTAGAGCACAGCAGAGAGTAATTGTTTTGAGTACAGTAGTCCTCAGGTGAGTTTCAGAAATGATGCAATGGGTTCATCTAATACTAACTAGTTAAAAGTAAGATCAAGCCAGGAGGGGTGGACAACAACCAAATTCATAGCTATAAGGTTTAACCTTCCTGTCGTGTTCGGGTCAAATCTGACCGACTTACAACTTCAAACACTCATAAATAATGTGTTTTACATCTGACTACCACAAGACTTTATGATATCCTCTCCATATAAAACATATAAAAGTGATGATTACCACATTCATTAAATTTTGAGTCAGGGCTCTCAACTTTTCGGCTTGGGTCAGAGTGAGATTTGACCGCATGGCGGTATTATCCAAAGCGTTTTTGGTAGATTTGAGAGCATTAATCATTCAGCGCCATCATGATAAATGTTCAAATTCTGAGTTGCTTCTTCCCTGACATCTGAGACAAACAAATGCAGTGATTATCGTGCATTTAAGAACATAAAACAGAAATAGATATTACAATTGGACAACTGCTAGGCAACGATTAAAATTTTTAAGCACTATGAATTGCAT
>JBBBVU010000003.1:18034162-18045938 GCA_037177055.1 Atherinosoma microstoma
GTGTGTGTGTGTGTGCGTGCGTGCGTGCGTGCGTGCGTGCGTGCGTGCGTGCGTGCGTGCGTGCGTGCGTGTGTGTGCTGTGTCACTGGTTTAGAGTCAATGAGGCTGTGTATCGGAGGCTGGCACAGCTGGTGGGAGCAGGAGACTAACATCTGGACCCTCGTACTCATGGTGCCATTGTTAATAAGAGGCTGGTTGTGAGTGGAGGAGACAGCTCTCCAATGTCAATGAACCTCCCTGTCTCTAACTAGTTCTGTTCTGCAGCTTGCACTTGATCAACGCAAAAGTGTCCAAAAAAGGACCTCCATAAGTAAAGATTAGATTAAAGGTTAGATTATAATCATTTCTATTAAAGTTGGTGAAGACCAGTGCTGCCGCTCTCACAACGCGCACATCACGCACTGCAGATAGGGCCCCAAGTTCCAGATAGGGCACCAGTGTGGGCTCATGATTGATAATAATATTTATCACATTTTACTTAGATCACCCAAAAGGCTAGCAGCGGCCCTGGTGAAGACCCTAAAAAATAAGCCTAACTAATATAAATCATATGCCTTATTAAGTAAAATTTTCATTGGCAATAAAAATGAGCAAAACAAAAGACTCATGATGTCTGTTTTTTATAATAGAAAGAAATTATTTTATTCATATGCTGCCATTATTGTGTACATCACAATCGTTACTGGGTAATGACATCCCATGACTGGAATAATAATTACATAGGACGGTGGTTCTACAAAGATCCTAGAATTGTTAAGTTCAAGACTGAGATGTTTATTTGTGAGTAACTTCTGGTTCAGTAATGTTATGTATGGTTGTTAAGGTTTCCAGGTTGGAATGGATCTGCTCTCTTCCTTACACCTGGGAAAGCTCTGAAGACTTGTTGTACTTTCCTTGTTGCTCTTCAATTGAAGCATGCAATCATTAGTATGGAGGACCAGGAGGGTCTTTGAAATAGCAATACAGCATTTTGATGACGAGTAATTAATTGTGAAATAAAAATATCAATTGCTACATATAATTTCAAATTCAACTGTTAATTCATACAAGAAGAAATCAAATTGCAAAATATTTTGTAAATACACATTTTAAATGGAAATATTACAGAGGAATTGTATATTGAAAAATTAATTCATTATTAGATACTGTGATTTGTAAATCTATTTTGAGATGCTATTTCTAAAAGGAGTAATAAATAACACAATTCACAAATTTGGTTATAAATACCTTTTCCATATCCATTTTCTTTTCCCCTTGCATTTTTAAATCATTTTGGAATTACATTGCTTTGAATGAATTAATTGTTAAATTTGAAATTGTGTTTACCAATCTATATTTTATTTCACAAATAATTACTCATCATCAAAATGCTGTATTACTTTTTCAAAGTCCTCCATACATTAGGAGCTACATGTGGAATTGCATTTCTGCTGGCTTGAAAAGTAGAAACATTATTGAAGTCTTACCTGTCCAATTCAACTACATCAACATCAACCACCCAGAATACATTGTACACATAATTCAATTCTGACTTGTGTAGTTATCTAGAGATGATCAAATATGTGATAATCTCAACACCTCTGCTGCAAGCCTTTTAACTAGTTTATTAAGAGGAATTATGTAATAACTTTCAACTTTATCTAAGCAATGGAAACATTTCACTACTAAATGTTGTCAGCTCTTGTTTTTTCTTACCTTAAGGATACTGTTTCAATAATTAAACAAGCATTTTGAAAAAAAGGAATTGTGGTTCAGTGTAACACTTCTTCTCCCTAATAGCCTATAGCTCTTTTTTCCACAGCCATTAAGGGAAAACTAATTCAAGGCCAACTTTGAAAGTTTTATTTCTAAACCAGACAGAATATCTGCGCTGCTGTGAAATGGCTGAGTATACAGGGTGTATTTCATGTCTTTTAAAGAACTCTGGCATGTGTTTGAGCACAAGAGTGAGTGTTTGGTCTCCATCGTTTTATCCAATGGAGTGAAAGGCTCACACAAACACATTAAGGTTGCCATTAGTTTCATCTGATCACCTAAGGCAACAGGGGGATGGACAGCTTGGCAGAGTGAGGGCCTTACACAAATATACAGCTGTGCATTTGTACATGGTGCCATGTCAGAGGAGTATTCCAAACAGAGGGCTTTTAAACAGGGCAAGAGAGTGAGGAGGGTGAGGTGGGGAGTTTCCAAATGGCTGTAAAAAAAGGCCACAGCATCTTTCTGCTGCTGCGACAAATATGCCTGCACATCTTTTTGCTTTGTCTCCACACCCTGCTTCGTCAGCGAATGGCTATAGAAATATTTTGGCAGGCTGCTCTTTGTTTTCATTTTCACAAAAGATGTAGTGAGGGAGTGAAAGAGGGAGAAAGAGATGGGTTGGGGGGCAGAAGGGAGGGCTGCTGGGTAGGAAAGGTAAAGGGATGTTACCAGAGGTTAGAGGAACATGCAAGAAAATAAGGATAAAGAGAAGACTACAGGGATGGGAGCAACCAAAGGGATGAGTCAGAGAAAAATAGAAGATGAGCTTAATAGAAGGAAAGTAGGAAGGGCTTTTGAAAGAAAAAGAGGAGAAGGGGGATAGATGTAGAATTGGTAATATTAAGGTGGAGAATAGATGATGAGGCTCAAAGTTGAGGGGGGTGGGCAGGTGGAATTGTGGAGGAGGAGCCTGCCACTCTGTTACCCTGCTCTAATCTAAACAACATGAGGAAGCTGTAAATCAAACTAATGTGACCAAGCTGTAATTCAGACCAGCAGGGCCAGGGTGCGAGTGTCGGGACCCTGAACGGCAGGAGTTTACAAACCGCCGCTGCAAGCCTTTAATCAGTGCAATGATTCAAAGATACTGTCTCCCCCAATCAGCAGGCTTCCTGTCAGTCACACACGATTGAACCGGACCAATCAGACTTCAGCGAGGTTCCAGACATGCTGGCTGGACTTTGGGCTGCGGCCAAACAAGAGAATTACTCATCTAAACTGGAAAGGTGGAATGAGTCTTTAATTCAGAGCAAAGAGGGAGGAGGTGATAGATTTGTCAAAGGTTGGACATAAAAGACTGTGGGATCATGTTCTACAATAGCTCATCAGAAACATATGGGAGATGAGAGTCACCTGGGAGCTTTAGAGGAGGACTTAATCATATTCGTAAGACTGGAGTTAAAATTTAGGCACTTGAATAATGTGACAGACTTCATATCTGTTCCAATTTGTTAACAAGAGCTCTTACACCTTTAAAGCTCATTAAAAGCAAGATGAATAAGAAATAACATGCATTATGAGCTCAGGCTGTCAACTTGCTTCATCAGTCTAATCATAATCAAATTTGTTTGCCTCACTATTAAAAAAGGGAAAGAAAAAGGGAAAGAAACTTTAATTGATCGATCACTTATGAACCTCAGATCTGCTGTTGGCACTCACTTGCCTCCTTAATTACAATTACAACACTCAAGTGAGTGCCTTATCTTTATCAGAAATTACTTACAAAATAATAAATCATCAAACTCTTTCAGTATTATTTGAACACTCAACATGTAAAACAGAAAAACTTTTACATCACTAGTTACCAGAGGCCATCTTTTCATACCTGCATTCAATCATTTTATTCAAAGAGGAAGGAGGGCAATGCATTAACTTAAAAGTGAGCTGAAAATGCAAATGTAGTCTACTTTATCACCAGTCATTCAAAAAGACCCTTTTAACTCAGCAATCCATAATATTTCTGCTTTGATGATCAGGAAATGGCCACAGCTCGATGGTATAGCAACCACGGAGCTGGGTTCTGTTCTGGTAGTGCTCTGGTAGTACTACTATAGTGCAACTGGCTGAGTTACATACACACACACTAACACTGTGCATGTTAAAACCACATGCAGCATCTTGGCAGCAAAGACACTACAGCAGCAGCCAATCAATAAAACCTTGTTACGCTAATTGCAAGATCATAATCTCCGTGCCTACTTCTGCTGAATATCCAAACAGTCACTCCATTAGTCGAATTATTCCCTTGTGCAGTTTCTCCATCTCTACCATCCCCCTTCAGTTTCCTCTTCCTGTTCTCTTTTCTGTGACATATTTCTCTCATACAGCAGTTCTGTTAAATTAATTCATAAGTCAGGGAAAAAAGACATCAAAAGAAAGCATTGTCAAGGTAAAGTGCTGATGAAGTGTACCGTTTCTTTCATTTTTCTGTGGAGCTATGAGAAGGCATCTCTACAGTGCATTATCTTTGATAGTGCTTTATGCACTGTTCAGCTTAGTATTAGCAAGAGAAATCTCACTTCAGGTGAAGGTCTACAACAGATGGAATGAAAACAAGGGTTTTTACTTGGAAGGTGCTCTTCTATATCCAATGTGGCGGTTTCATGAGATCAAACCTCAGCGATGCCAGAGCTCTTTGTCATTGTTGGTTACTCTTTTCTACATTGTTGCCACGACTGGTTACTTGCCACAGGGGCAGACAAAGAGCTTGTTGATGCCAAGACCAGGGTCAATGGCCTTGTCATTGAATCACTAACACTTTGTCACTCTGCTGAGGGGGAAGAGAGAGATTGGAAGAAACAATACACAGACTAAGCAGAGTCAGAAAACAATGCTCATGGGAACATCGATATGACATTGGCACTGACCCCATTTCCATGTTACTCATTATAATAAGATACCCATCTACGCACTATTTCATGTGGTTACTTGGCCAGATTTGCAGAATAAAGCCAAGCTTATGACCTATATAAATGTGTTTTATGTATATACAGTGTTTTCAAATAGGTGAGCCACATTAAAGAGAACAATTACATGTAGAAATTGAAGTGGGAGCCAGCCAAGCACTTTCATAGAGTTTTGAAGCAGAACCGCTGACCCAAATGCATTTAAATGCAGTGGAAGGTAGAGAGAGAATTAGAGAAACAGTGAGAGAATGAGCAAAAGAGGGGGAGTCAGAAAGTAACGGTGAAAAAAAAGACAAGTAAAGTGTGATAATAAAATACAGAGCAGAGAAAAGTGAGCTTTAGGCAGTATGATTTGCTTTTGTTCAAGATTGAATATACTGAAAATAATGTGTCAACTGTGCATACTGCACAGTGTATTTCTTGGAGAAAAATAGTTATAAAAAAATCAGTCTTAAAGCTATTGTATCTTTCTGATACTTTCACAAGTCAGTTTTATTGAAAAACCAGCAAAATAAATAACCGATTTATACTTCCTTAAAATCCTTAACACTAAAACTCCCAAACCAATGGAGCAGACCGCTTTGCCTACAACTGAACTACAAGCTTTTATTAAATATCTTTAAGTGAACTTAACACATTTACATTAACAGAGACATGCACTGATCATTTCAGTCACACTGCAGTTTGTTACAAATGTTGACTACAGACAAAGTAAACCTAATGAGCTGTTTCTTTTATACTGCAGGAGATGAAGGAAAAAGAGGATCGAATGAACTGTTTCTGCAAAAAGATGCATAAAAAGAAATTATTTGAAGATTATGGAAAGACATTTTGCAGTTGAAGTTAAGGTAGATAAAACTAACTGGATCTGTCACAGTTTTCACTGGCCGACTCATCTCATTTGAACTGATCATGATCTTGTGGCATAATTGCGTCGAATCTTCTTGTAAAGGTTGCATCATGAAGAAAAAAATTGTTGTATTTCCACAATTTTTTTCTGCATCAATTTTCACCATTGTGTTGTTTTAAAGTGAAATGAAGAAGCAGAGCCCAATAATCAGGACAAGGTCTTTTGTCACTTTTTTTTTGCAAAAACATGGCAGTCAAAGCATAAATACCCCTAATCTAAAATTAATAGGTGTGTAAAATGAGCATAAGATACAAATTAAACTTTTTTTTCCAATATTTGTTAGACAGCTAATCTGCAAACCTTTGGAGAATACTTTTCCAGTTTGAATGCATGGCACACTGTACTTAAAATCAGAGTGTGATGCAGAATTGGAAAAAAAAGAGGTGCAGATCAGAGATTTTTGTATTTCTTCCATTTTTGTGTTTTGTTGTCAGAGTGTGTGTCCACCCTTAAGGCCTCCCTGATTCTAGCTGTCAGAGGGAAGGAGAGGCTAAACTTGGTGAAGCGGAGAATAGAGCAAGGCACATGTCAAATATGAGGGGATCTTGAGTAAACAAAGTATAACACAGAGCAAAGCGAAATCGTCTCTCATCCCATCACAGCCTTTCACGCTATTTCTCCCTCTGTCTGTCTCTCTTGCTTCCCTGAACCCTACTTTCCTTTCTCCCACTAAAACATTGTCCGCCTACCGCGCCAAATCTGTAATGTTTCATCTGTCCATCGGTAATTTAGCAAAAAGAATACTGTGAACATCAGAATGACCTGTGATCAGCCAATCAGCACTCCAGTACAGCTGCATGTGCTGAATCAAAATGGTCGATAAAAGCTGTTGTTCTGTTTTATTCACAGCCCAATATCGGCAAGTAACGTTGTCAGAGAACTACCAAATCCCAATGAAAACCACTTTGTGACAGATACATTTGTTGTCACAAGCATTTAAATAACTTTACACTTGGAATAAGGCTACATTAGCAGCTGTGTGTCTCATTCTGGGCTGCGAGCCATATTTTAACAAACCAAGGCATTAAGAATTTTAGAGAAACAGCAAGTGCAACAGAAACACACAACTGCTGAAGCCCACGGGTTCGTTCTAATAATTGCAATTGACGGGGACAAATTCCCTGCCCCCCTGTGTATGTCAGATGGGTTTATTCCCAACTCCACAAATCCCCCTGTCCAAATACAACCATATGGTCTTCCAGTTGTTCACTCCCAGCTGTGCTACAGTATCTGGCAGGGATGTAATGCACTGTAGTACTCCCTCTCTATTCAAACTTAACAAGTCCTTTGCAATGAGGCCAAAACGTTTTGCATGTTGGCTTTTACTAGAGTAAAAATGGTGTGAAGATCACGTCACAGCTGGAATAAAGTGGATTAAAATTTTATGATGACAGAGTTATTTTAATGGTTGATTCTCAGAAAGAAGTTCCCAGCGCCTTTCTTTGTGACATTTGGATATTTTAGCTGATTTGAGATCTCGAGTTTTCATGTATCAAGCAAAAATGTAATTTTGATCATTAGTCAAGTAAGAATCTAAAATAATCTAACCCTTTGAAAATTTAATTAGTTGAGAAAAAGTCTTCAAAGCATCTACTAATAGGAAACAAAAAAACTCACTTCTGTCTTGTAATTTGTATTTTTCTGCATGAAAAGACATGTTTAAGACGAAAGGGTGTGAAAAGTTACAACTGCATGGGATTCAGGCTCAAAATGTGAGAACTGGAAGCCCTGTAGCAAACGTTTTCTCCGCCTGTTTGTTTATGGCGGCTGCAAGCTGAGGCATCCATCATTTGACATCATGTGATTCATGTGCTTTAAAGATGACCAGTTGCACATTTTGTATTTTTTAGCCTGTTGGTGGCTTCTTGTGATTTTTTTCACAGCTTTTTCAATAATTAAATCTACTAAGATGGTGTGTAAGGACTGGATCCACTGGGGCATTCAAACACAAATTGTGACAAGCCACCCTAAAACGAAGCATAATTAATAATCCATTAATCTAGTTGAAATTAATGTAGTCATTTTTGAAGACTGCACACATTGCAATGCTGATGATGTAATTGCTGTTTTCCTAATGTTTAGTAGTTATTTATCATATCTTTATGGCATGTTTGATTTTGATTCCTGTTTAACTAGTCAGGTGTAACAGTGATACTGTAATTGCCTTATAAGTATTAACATTATGGAGTTTGTTGGTTTTCTGTACATTTTAAGGAAACTCAAAATAAACTCATCAAGAGCATGCATGATAATATTCAACTACATGTTTTATGAATATAAAAATTAAGTTTTTAAATTGTCCATACTATGACAACTACTGCTCATCATTATAATATGACAATGAGAGAACCCTATAAAACCTATAATGGTTTGTTCAACAACTAGTGTAAAATTAGTTCAACCCACCCAATTAAATTAAGAACCTGTCGTATTTAACAAGTTTAATCAACTCTAGAAGATAATGCTGACCGAACCATAAGTAATTTAACACTTTTTACTTTTTATTTACCCAATAAAACGTGATCACATTGATTCTTTGAGTATAACTGGAATAATTTAATACGATTTCCATCCCTTTGCTTTGAGCTGATGTCACATATTGCTAATGTTGCTTTCAGGAACAACAGGTTATCACTCATCCTAACAAGAATAAACTGTGGTAGAAGAAAAATTACTCTGCACCTGTTCAGTAAACAGTCATGAGGAATGGATGAAATAAGGGGAAAACCAATTTGAACTCACCTGGTTTGGCTGGAGGAACTCATGGTTGTTTTCATTCATGTACATGTTGTCACCATCAAACTGAAAGAGGGAGATAAATGAAAAAAACAGTCAGGTAGAAGATGGAAACAGCTTATTTCAGTCAGTCAGTGGAGATACAGGAACAGTGTAACACAGCAGTCTAATGACTGCAAGTCCTCGGCTTATAGACCTCGTTGCTCTGGTGGATGTCAGTAATTACAGTTCATTAGAGACATGTATAATTAGGCCCTGTCAACGCTTGTGTAACTCAGACTCTCCGTCTCAGCTTGCCCACAGCTTGAGTGTGCATGTGTGCAAGTATGTGCGCAAGTGTTCACACACCTAACTGTTGCGATTTCTGGGGTGTCACAGAGCGACAAAGGCACAACAGAGTGATAATCACAACACTGAGAGCTCAATGTTGGCTCCTACGGATGTGTAGTTAGTAAGTCAGCCAGTTGGCCACTCACTCATTCTTATACAGCAGATCCATGGATGGAAAAGTGTGCACTTGAGATGCACAATATTAGGAAAATCAATGATTTGCTATGACCGTTGAAAAATTATATGATTTGCATTAAATAAAACACTATATGGTCCTTCACCAGTATGTTCAGGTGCACTATGAAGCACACAAAGCTGCAGAACTCTCCCCCTAATTGGTATGCAGCCCAAATTAATATACCTCTGCTTGTCTTATTTCAAGTGAAATTTTCTGTGATATTGTTGTCGTCTTTGCAATATTGATATCGCTCATGCTCATATTACAGTAACCGTAAGCTTTCAATATATTTTGCAGCCCTGCTGTATCCTTCTGCCTTCAAGGATGGTAATGGTGGACTGTCTTTTAGTCAGTCATAAAATCTTTCACAAATGTATCTTGTGCCTCGGGGATCTCTCCTAATGTCTCAGATGTTTCCTCAGCATTTTCCTTTACAACCACCTAAGTATGATTTTCATTTTATGCTATTAAAATTGTTGTCATTGTTGCTGTTAAAAATGGTATTTATTGTTGTGCTTTGTGTAAGCAAATGTAAGGGTGCTAACATACTAAACTAAGATGGTAAATACTCTATTTATCATTGTGTTAACATTGTCACTGTTAGCATGTTAACATCGCTGATATCAAGTGTCTCTTTGCTAAACTCACAGACAGTTGAGTCATGTATAGACTTACAGGCAAAACCTATGCACAGTAACTAAATGGAATATGACAGGAAGGTCAGCAGGCAAGTTGACCCAAATACTGATCTGCTGTGCCATGCAGTTTGCTAGAACAGCTACAGGAATTTCCGAGGACCTACTTTCCATGTTAGACAATTATTCAAAATGATTCCTAAGATGGTACTTCCTAAAGTAGGAGGAGGTCACTTTTTGTTGTTTTTCCCCCTCTGATATTCATTATTTGTGCTGTACTGTTGCAGATTAACCCATTTTCCTGATAAGAAGTTGTGAGTTAAAACCTCCCATGCCCTGACTGTCAGATTAAATAAAGTGCATCCATGCTTTCAAAAATGTTTTAAAAAAGGATGATAAATGCTTACATTTTAGCTTGCCAACCCAACTGTTATGCACAAAGCCAATTACTTAAACTAATCAGCAACATGGTTGAAATCACCAATTTGACCAGCTCTCCCAACCAGCCACCCAGCTAGTGATGACCAGACAGACTCAGAGAGGTGAGAACAGCCTTTAGCTCTTTTGAACTTTGCTAACGTAATGAAGACAGGGCAACCCTGCTATTTTAGCGCACAGAAACACCAAGCTCACTAAGCCTAAAGCGAAGGCAAAGGCTAGAAGAAATGTGACAGTTTGAGGTTACTGCAAGAGGATGAGAAAGACAGGGGTGTATCCCTGAGCTAATGGTGAGGGTGATAGCGATCCTGTGTAAGTAGGAGGTCAAGCAGGGGAGATACCGCAGGTGTGGGGGGATTAAAAAAGAGAAATAATAACAGAGCTAGCACAGAGATCATGAATGAGAAAAATGCAGAGGAGGAGAGGAGAATGGCTGTAGCAGGAGTCGTCGCAATAGAGCCTGTGGTCTTTCTGGATGTAGTGATTAACACCGGGGTCACAGCCAGAGGCCACAACTTGAAAGATACAGATATACCACACTCCCAGAGGCTTTCCCTGCCTCTCTGTCTGATACCATTTGGCACTAACCATTTATGAGAAAACAAAACACACCTCAAGACAGCTAGTAGCAGCTGAGATGAATTACTGTTGATACTGTATAGTCAAATAATGGGATGATATGTGCCTACAGGAAGTTGCTGAAGATTTTTCTCAAGCTGTGCTAAGAACTGAAAATGGACAACAGTCTTTTCAATTAATGTGTTTCATTGCATGTCATGGGCCACAAGTTCCAGCAATTAAGCTTGTTATTTCAAATAGAATAATTTACGTGGCTATTTTATTATTCTTTTCATTTATGAGACTTCTCTTGCACTTTTGAGCTCTAAACAAACTACAGTACAAAGGTAATTAGTTGTAACATTATTCAGTTTGAGGCTAAACATTATCATTCGCCCTTTAATAGAACTGTTACTTGTGGTGTAATGACTTCTGTTTGATAGCACTATTAGCTAGCTACAAAAACAATCATACTCTGCAATGAAAATGAAATCTCTTTTTTTTTATTGCTTTGGGAAAATGATTTTGCATGCTGCCTAAACACACTTTGCAATATGTGATGGTGTCTTGGAAAAGGGTATTTTCACACCTGCAGATCTCAAAAAGCAAAGCAGTTATAAAAATGTCAAAGAGCAAACTGTGGTCTGCAGCAGTGCTTCTGCTGCACAATGGGAGGGATGCAGTGAGGACAGACTTGTTAATATAACAAACAGCATCTAAATCGAGGGGAAAGGTAAAAATAGCTATTTCCTAGCTTTCTGTGGTTGGCAACTCATCTGTTCAGCTAAGTGTACTGTACACATGCTACAAGAAATGATCTGGACTAACAAATCCCCACATAGCCTTAAAGGGGACATATTATGCAAAAATCACTTTTATAATTCCTTGGAATAGTCTCTTACAATGTTCTAAGTCACGAACAGACAAAAAACTCCCATAAAAAACAACCGCGGGACACAAGTAGGCTGTACGTGACTTTACAATTAAGTCTTTAGAAAGGCAGTTTGAAAATCCCGCCACTTGTTACGTATGAACTGGGAAAGTCCCTCCGGAAAGTCCCTCCCCAAGCTGCTCTTCAACCCCGCCCGCGTCCGGAGCTCATGTGTTCGCCCCGCCCGTCCTGAGCCTACAGAAAGCAGCAGAAATGAAGAAGGCGACTGTGCTCGTGAAATGTTCTGTAGACGGCTGTGTAGTCAAGCGTGTGTCGCTACATAAACTTACAGGCTGCATGGATCTACTTCATTTTTAAGGGCAACCCTCCAGAAAAAGTTGGAAAATACCTGCTGGCTTGTGGTGAGCACTTTGAACTGGACTGTTTTGAAAACCT
>JBBBVU010000003.1:18067346-18085030 GCA_037177055.1 Atherinosoma microstoma
GTATTATTAGGCGCATGATCAGCTTTTGAAACGATTGAAGGCGTTTAGGTGCGCCTAATCGTGCGGAAAATACGGTAATTATCTTAACAGTATATTTTCTACAAATCAGCAGCTCGCTACAGGCACAGCAGTCGCTGTGATACGTTTTCTCATTAGATATAAATGTTGGCTTTCCCTTTTTATAGGTTGGGCTGTTAGGGCACTGTAAAGCCAAGGGGCGCAGCTGTGGGGGTATAGTTACCTGCTGTAATGCTAGCTGTTGCATGTTATATTATTTATGCAGATCTGGACTTAATGGAACACATGTGCCGTCTGAAACCGACATTCTTCCAAGATTAGCTGAAAGGCTGCACACATCAAACTCCAGTGATGAGAGGAATGCAAGGCCTAGACGGGCTTATACGAAACACTATCACTCATCTATAGTATACAGGGTTCTCAATGCATGCACACACAATGTGTATTTATATATCAAGAGGGGGACAGCGGTACATCCTGTCTCAGGGGTACAAATGAAACAATGCTTGCATACAGATGTGAAAAAAATTGTTACAAAACATTACACTTATTGCAAATAACCACTCAGTCTTTGCAATGTTGACTCCTCTTAAAGTTGTTGTTTCTGATATTGTGTTGAAAAAAAGAAGAACTATGCTGCACAAACATAATATCAGTCAATTTTCTAGCTGTGGTGGTCTAACAGTCAATAACAGACTATGAATCACTTTTTCAGAGGTTTATATAGACTTTACTATGAAACAAACACAGCTGCACACTGCAACATTGGTTTGCATATTGCACTGGGATGAATCATTTTCCTTTATACATTTTGCAATGAATGTGATATAAATCTAATCTGACAAGAGCTGAAACATGATCTTCTAAAGTGCTTTACATCTGTAATTTTCACACTTAGCTTTGACATTAACTTACAATACAAGTTGAAAATTGATCAAGGTTTGGAGATTGTATATGTACTTATGTCCTACTAGATTTTCATGGCCACCACCTTTGATTTTTTTTTAAACTCCTAATTTTCATGTAACCAACACTTCTTTGCACAGACTTAGGAGAGATTAAATCACATCTTTTGATGTTAATTTATCCACAGTATCTCTGCTACCATCTGTGAGTGTGAATCTATACACCTCAAAGACATTAAGTGTTGTTGTTTTGTTTTTTCAAAGGAATCACATTTAAAAACTATACCATATAAAAGAAATCCACATTCAAATGTGCCATAAACACATGAAAATAGGTTCTGAGGTAAGTTCTAGGTACTTCTGTTAAGTATAACTTTATTAACAAATTAGTTGTATTCCATTTAACTGTCCAGAGAAAGTTACACGTCTTTATGAGTAAAAGAGATGTCAACTACCGTAAGTCCTAGCAGCTTGACCATAACCAGGATATGAAGCCAGGGGCTACCCTTCTCAAACCACTACTGACACAGAAACCACTTATCATCTTCCTCGGAATAACCAACCAGCACCAGTGTTTCATCTGAAGTTATTTATGACTAACTGCAGGTTTTTTGTCTGTTAACTCAGTATGCAAACACATCAGTTTGCATTTACAAACAAGGACAAGCCTGCATCGCTATCCCGAGTGATTATATGATAATCATTTAAGTTCAAATTTAATCCAACACAGTCTTGCCTTCACATTATATTCCCCCGCTTCTCTTATCCTCTTCTGTTTGCTTGTAATTTCTGATCCTCTGTGCTGCCTCCACCCTTCCTCCTGTTGTTGTATCTTGTGTTTACATTTCTCCAATAGTTTCAGTTCCATTAGTCAACACAGATCACAGTTTACACTGGGGCACAATAAATCAGCCGGAGACACTGGAGATACTCCACATGTCCTTCTATATCTGTATCTCTTTCTGTTCATCTTTTTTTTCTTCTTTCTTTGTTTATTCATCTTTTTTGTTATATGACAGTTTTGCTCATTTATACAGCAGTTTCAACTCAGTCTATGCATTTTATTAAATGAACATGCCGTATACATTAAGTTGTTGTGGAACACTGAAAATATTGATGTGAAAATGATAAGGAAGGGAATGAATTTGACCACCTCTTTGTGCTCTTTTCTTAAACCCTATGATATAGTGTCACTCTTGTTTCTCTTCTGCAATTTCTTCTATTTCTTTCGGACTTGACTTTGCGTCTCAAGTCACAGAAAACTGATAGAAAATGGATTCTGTATCTGCTGAACAACAATGTAGAGCTTTGTAGCATGTTTTCAGGGGTAATAGGAAATCCAACAGCACTTTCTTAAATTGTGCCAAAGCTTAGATTCTACATTCAGACCACTGTGAGGATTAGAGAGTAGATCAAACCTTGCTTCTTCACAATAAATAATAGAATAGCAGTTATAGATGTTAACAAGGATTTTAGTTTCAGTCAGAGATTGGGGGGGGGGGCGCAGTGTAATGATCATCAAAGAGGCAAAGTAAAAAAAAGCTTAATTTCAAATCAAAGTACAATAATAAGACTTCATGAACATTAAAGTAAAGCTGAATGTATGAGATGAGCCAAAATGTATGAATTATGTCTCTTATTTATATCAAAGGCAGTTTCAAAGTGGTCCAAAAGACCTTTTTAACAACACAGCCTTTGGCAAGGATAACTGAATGCACTGGAATAACTCTCGATGGCAGAAATTTGCTTGTTCTCTTTTTATTCACCTTCTTTATCGCACCCATACACAGACACACACCTGCCCTTTGCATCACATTTGACAGAAAAGCAGGGAAGATGGAGGGCATTAATAAAGTGCAGGCGGTGTCCTTGCTCTTTCTAACACGGAAAAGAGAAAAATACTTCATTTTCTCCGAACTTTCTTTCTATTAAAATCTCTCATCTTCATAATTCTGTATGCCGAAGACAAAACAACGCACCATTACAACAGTGCAACTTACCACCGATAGCTGACAAGCACAGGCAGTACCTCTGCTGTGCTCTGGCCACAAGTAGTCTGCTACAGGCATAAAACAGATGGCTGGGAGAAGCTTTCGCTAATACAAAAACAGGGGATTTTCTCCTCTTTTTTTTTCCTTCATGAGCTGCACACGCAAAGGCAAAGATTACTTTAATTCAGACAGAAGCTGAACAGAATGATGTCTTAACAATATTCAGGTTGTGTCAGTCTTCTGAATCATGAAGAAAATTGGGTCTGTCAAAATCAACGCAATTAATGCAAACAGATTAGTTTTTGGAATTAACATGTTTTATTGTTTAAACGCATGTGCACGCCACTCAGTCATTACATCTAATATTTTGGTCCACACTCCTTCCCAGCTGGTGGCTGTAATGCACCAAATATTTATATTTTGTAATGTGGTTAATCCACAGCTATCCTGTGATTAATCAGATTAAACATTTTAATTGTTTGACAACCCTAAAGAAAATATGTGGTGACCAAAACAATGTTATGTGCTAAAACCATGTGTCATCTCAATAATACTGTATATCAGGGAAAGCAATGCTGGAAATATCTAAAAAGTGTAAAAAACAGTTTCTACCTCAGACTGGAACAGACTCATGCTGCCCACCTCTTACAAAACCTGTGGTCACTTCAAGAACTTTTGATTGGAAAAAATCCAAACATTCAGAATTAAAAATTTTTGTGATAAAAGAAAAAAAATGTATGGTCTCAAACTGGTCATGAGTCATGACCATACACTTGGATATAACCCACACTCTTTTCTTCATTTTGTAAATAAGGATAGCCTTTATAAATAAGGCCATATCTTCTCCCACCATAGGATGAGTAATTGGCAAAAGCTGAGAAGAGAAGTTAACTAGAGCATGGCTTAAGAGCTGTTCATCAGGCTGAGTCTGTGAGCCCAGTCCCAGCAGCTTGCTGCTAGTATCTGTTCATTCAGACTTGGAGTGGCCACTAGCTTCTGTTAGCTCGGTGGCTAACTTTCCCTTGTAGCTTATGATAGCATCTCATTTTACCTGTTCCTCACTGTACAATGTAGCTTTACAGCCTCTGGCTACCCGATGGGAGTTTCTTCCTGATGTGAGACATGCCTGGTCTGATGATACTTGCATATGCGCCATAGCAAACCAAACCCTTCTCTATTCTTTGCCTATTCTTTGTCCAGCAGAGACATTGAAAATCTAAATACTGCTTTAGCTTTCTATGTACATATCTCTGTTTTAGCCGGCATCAAGTTATTTAACCCCAACTGACGCAATGAGTAGCTTCTCATTCTTTAAACAACAATATGGAAAGCCACATCCTGTGGTTGTGGAAAAGATGTTCATCTGTTTAAGAAGGGCCAAATCATTAGCATGCGTCAAGCAGAAAAAACATCTAAGGGGATTGCAGAAACTACTAAAATTGAGATATGAACTGTCCAATGCATCATCAAAAACTGGTAGGATAGTGGGGAACCATCATTTTCGAGGAAGAAATGTGGTCGGGCAGTGCTCTGATCTGCAGTTGGTCAGGTATATACGGGCATGTTTGAAGACGACAATGCCAGGATTCATCGAGCTCAAATTGTGAAAGAGTGGCTCGGGGGGCATGAAATATCATTTTCACACATGGATTGGCCACCACAGAGTCCAGATCTGAACCCCATTGAGAATCCTTGAGATGTGCAGGAGAAAGCTTTGCACAGTGGTCAAACTCTCCCACCATCAATACAAGATCTTGGTATAAAATGAATGCAACACTGGATGGAAATAAATCTTGTGACATTGCAGAAGCTTATCAAAAAATGCCACAACAATTGCATGCTGTAATCATAGCTACAGGCGGTCCAACAAAATATTAGTGTGTGACCTTTTTTTTGGTAGCGACTTTTTTTTCGACCAGGCAGTTCATGTTACCAGGTTTTATTAATCTATATTATCCCACAATACTGCATATATGCATCACAGTGAGTAAAGACTTCCACACAAAAAGTCACAATTGGTCCCTTTAATTGTCATTATGCCTTTTTGAGAATACATCCAAAGCAGAAATCCTTAACCATAGCATTGATGCCTGATATTGCTCAAGATATGTCTTGCAACAGATCAACAAAACATGTAATGGACATGTTAGCATGGTTAAAAATATCATTTTTAGTTTGGCAGTCCCAAAAACACCAAAACATTGTTACTATACCAAAGTAAGGATATCAAAAGCAAGCAGGATTTTCTCAGAATACATGCAACTCCCAAACACCAAATTTGAGCTGCAGATGTAGATGAGATATAGTTTCTATGTCAGACATTCTGGTAAAGCAAGTCACCATCAGAAAAATATTTAGAAGCTCAATCATAAAAAGAGGAGACAGAGTACAAAACAGGGGTAAAGATGAGAGGAAAAACAGTGCTGCAAAGTTAGAGCAGAGGAAAGTAAGTGCAAGAAAAGAGGCCTGAAAGAGATGGAGATAGAGAAATAAAAAGACAGAGTTAGTTGAGAGTTGATATGCTGACTACAGGCAGTTGATTTGGTTTCAGAGAGCATTGTTACGGTGCTTTGAATTAATGCCTCCCAAAGAGTCCAATTGTGATTCTTGGGTTGTGCTGACAGAATATTTGACAGCCTAGGGTGAGCTGCTGATCTCAGCTGAATCCTCTGTTCTGATTGTGTGCATGTGTGCATATGGGTATGTATGCTTCCTACCCAACACATTCACAGACTTTTACATGTTCAGATAAGTTTGCAAAAAAGAAAATGAAAAAAAACACATAATTCACAAATGAGTGAACGGAGCACTAAGACATAGATGCAAAAGATTAGAGGATGCAAACAAGCCTCATCTGTACAATGAGTATCCGCCTAATCAAGATGGAAAAGTTTGACCAAGTATTTTTTTGTTTTTGTTTTTGTAATTTTTTTGTTTTTTCTTTCAGTCTCTTTCTCTGTCCTCTTTTCCCTGCAGGAAATATGTTGTCCCTCTGGGCTGCTGAATAAATAAAAAACACAGACAAGCCTGATGCTTCATTACAGCGATGGGAAGAAAAAGAGACACTCATCAAAATAAGCTCGCTGCACAGTGCTGGTCCATTCTGACAGCAGCACAACATAAAGAAAAATCATGTGTGAAAAAGTAATTCACAAACTTGCAGATACTGCGCATACATTAATTATTTTCATCATGTTATGTCTCAGGGTGCCTGAGCTATTTTCATCACTTGTATTAAATGCTTTTCTGTAAAGCTGCTGTGTGATGCAAATTAAAGGGAACGTGGGTAGAAAAATGTTGTTTTTCAAATGCTAGCAACACAGGTGAAAGCTCCTCTCACTGCTTATTTAAGGTGAAAATGACACACCTATGGTATACATCACCATCATGTTTTAGTGAGTAGCTGAGGTGGTCAAAGAGCCAAATCAGTGATGCGGTCAAACACAAAGCTCTGACCAACATCACGCTTGTCAGTCAACTTATTCAGCAAATGATTTGCAAGCACTTGGTGGTACATTATGCTACCTCTGTTTGGTCCTGATGAACAAGGAACAGTGGCTTAACTCTGATGCTTGTTTGCACTTAAACATCACAACTGCAGTGTAAATGATTTACATAATTCATCCATTATTGAAAAATGTAGTTATGGGGAAATTGCAGTATTAGGTGTTTTAGTCTTTCATTCTTAGAAAAATACAAGTTTACTGCATATAGGATAGACACATACTGTAGCCTATGTTTCTGAGCCTGTGTGTTCTATGCCTGCATGTACATTATTTTTTTTCTGTCAGATGTGACAGCATGTGACTGATTCTTTTAAAAGATTGACACTGCTGAACCTGTGGTTAGAGATGTGGTGGCAGAATAACTTCCAGGGGTTCTTACTTATATGTGTAAGAGTTCAGGGACTAAAACTGCTTTGTTAAGGTAAAAAAATAAAATAAATAAAAGTTGGCTCCAAACTGTGATAAATAGACATATAGAATATTGATATTCATGTTAGAAGGCCCCAGTTTGCTTAGGGCTGTGTTGACCAGAGATTTAAAATGGTCGAATTTTCAGAAGCACTCCAGGTCCCATAAATCTAGCAGATTGCTTGCTTATTGTTTGATATCATAGTTCTGGTTTCAAAACAATCCCATATAGATGTAGCACACATAGTTTATTCACATATGTAGCTTTCTATTAGTCATTCTTAAATTGCAGAGCCTGGTGATAATTCCTTTAAATTCAAAGAGATTTAAACATCTAAGTTATGCATATAACATAACTAGGATTCCCTTGTGGCCTGATCTTCTTTGCCATCACTGCAGACAAAAATTAGTGGAAGATCTATCAAAAAAGCAGTCCCAGCTGTTTACTCAAAAAAAGAAGGAAATAGAAAAAAAAAAGCTTTTCTATGTGTTTCATAAAGGTGTAAAATAACATAATTCTTAGTTGCAGTGTCATAGTAATGCTCAACAGACAACTATTACATAGCTTTAACCCTGAAACACTTAAAGGTGATCTTGAAACTTGACTTTGGCCTACAAGAGGAAATTTGTACTGTATAATATATGTATGCAAAGTGTTTCAGATTTAGATTTTAGATATGCTGCATATATGACTGGCTACAAGGTATGACACAACTGTGATGACATAAGTGGCAAATAAGTCAAGTCAAAGGCAGATATTTATAGGTTTAAATGAAGTGCCGTTCCTTTCTTTCTGGGTGAAAATATCCTATTGCTAATTTAAGAACTCTGCTCACTACAGTGTGATACAAAGATTAAACATGATTGAGCATTTACATTTTTACAGATTTTTTAAAATACATTTTTCATATGTGAATTCACAGAGTTTTTTCCATAGTTTACCTCAAAGTGATGCATGTTTTCATAAATCTGGCCAGGAGTGTGATTGAGCTTTCGATAAAGGTCTTTTTGAAAATAGAAATCCACAGATGCCAGCGTTTAATTAAAATGAACTGGGTGAGGAGGAAAAAACAAGGGGGAGAGAAGGTGGTAGGAGACTCACAGCCAACTGAAGAGTATTCACTGTAATGCAGGTGTTGATTTCATGGATGGATACTTCTCCTTTTCCAGCCATCTCTCCTATTCTTCTACCTCTCACTTTACCTCTTCTATCCATTTACAACACCTCTCTACATTACTGTCTCTCTCTGTCTTTACATCTTTCTCTCCATCTTGAGTGCCGTGCCTCACCCTAATTAGAAATTCCCCCTCCGACCAACTGAAATTGAATTGCCTGTCATTTGCATAATGATAGCTCACCGGGCTGACGGCCGATTTGCCATGAGATGAAATGTAGCAATCACTTAAGAGAGTGACCACGAGGGAGTATGGGTAAGTGGGTGCATAAGGAGGAAAAGAAGAGTGAGAATGTAAGATTGAAATGGGATCGCAAAGATAGAGCGAGGCTAAGAAACGCAGAGAGAAAGAAGTGCCGAAATCCGACAGATATTTAGGTTATTGTCTCTTACTGCAATCTTGCTGGAGGGAAGGCTGCGTCCTCAATATGACAGTAACTGGACACAGCAAGGACGAATGAGGACACTTATGACACAGGGTTCCTCTTCTCAGTGAAAACCTTATGTCTTTGAATTATTACAAACCATGAGTGAAACAATGATTCTGTTAGAAGGCAGCAGAAATTGTGTATTCTGGAAAAATTTGGAAAAGTCTCCCTTCCTATTTACTGAATGTTTCATTTACTGCCAGTGGCAAAAAAGGTAGGAAGGAGTCATCTTTTTTCCAGCATACAGATTTTGCTCTTTTCAGCATCTTCAGTCTTCAGTTTTTAGGGAACATGTGTTTTGTTTTTTTTCCTCTATCTTACTAAAAAGAAACAGGAATAAAGTCCTCCAGTAAGAAAAATTGATTGGTGTCATCCAGAGTTATAATTTTACTCACATAATAGGAAAAAAAAATGCTTAGAGAAAAATAATAAATCGATGGCCTTGATTGTTAATCTAAGACTTAAACTGCACTATTTTCAGTTTCTTGAATAGCTGCTTGGCAAGTTCTGACATTGTTACTGTACAAGTTTAGCATCGGGAACTCCTGAGCCACCCACAGTTTACAAGAAGTGGCCACATTGTCAACCATGAAGTTGTCAGTGAATGCCCCACCAGTTGAACCACTGCCTCGCCGTGTACAAATTACTGTAATCAATGATATGATAATCACCTTGTTGTCTCCCTTCCTCCGAGCCATCAATCTCACGTTCCATTGTAGGCCTGAAAATTAGATTTTTAAAATATCCTGATAAATCTTGTGTCAGTGATGTCACGTAACTACAGGCAAATCAAATAAAGCAGCGTGATCAGTGTGGTAAAGTGACAGTGAAGAAGCACAGGGTCGAGGCTAATGCACACACAGCGAGCTAAACCCTCAACGCCGAGACAAAGTTGCCACTGAGGCTCCTTTTTTATAAAATTTGCTTATTCATGGGAGTGTGTGGGCTGAAGCGAGTGCTGTAGAGGTCACATTTGTTTCTAATAGTAAGAGTGATCAGGTTGGAAGCTCTGCCATGAGTCTGATAAGACCACTGTTTATTGTCTAACTTCCACTCTCTAACCTGACGAACTACACATTCACACACACGGTACTTTCCGCTCCTTAGCCATTACCTCAACTCATTGTGTGTGTGAGTGTGTGTGTGAGCATGAATGTGTATTCGCGTGACAGAGCCCTTATGTGCGATCTTTGCTTTCCATCACAGCTTTCAATCTAATCAAAATGCCCTGTCAATGCTAAAATAACTGATTAGTCACCGAAAAGTACGCAAAAGTGCACACACACACACAACAACACTTGCAGTGCACATATCACTCACTCAGTGCTCAAATCATTTATTCAGTTCTTCAATCTCTTCCTCAGTCCATCTCTGCATAAATGATCAGTAATCACATGTCACATGTTGAAGCCGGTCAGCCCAGACAGGAGGGAGTTAAGTCCCTTATCTCTCCTCCCCAGAAGAAATTCCTACTAGAGGCCTCGCTCGGCTGGTTTCCTGCCTTCTTGCCCAATGCCCTATTTTTACTCATCGGGGCTCTAGAATACTAGGGGCAGCTTTTTCCTTGTCACTAACATATTTCCTGCCATTCTCACTCTGACATTTCTCCCCTCTGCACGCTTCGCTCAAATCATTCCCCCCCTTCATGGGTCATAACCTTTCAGTCAGTGCTGTTCATATTCAAATGTACCTGCTAACATCAGAGCTGCTGTAAGCTCAACCATCACTCCGGTTGGCCCTTTTTTTTTTCTTCCTTGTGTTCAATGGTTTTTAACATCAGCTTTCAGTGGGTGTTAATTTCAGATTCTCCTGCAAGCTGCCAAAAACAATCAGTTCCACTCTGTTCTTTGCTGTCAGACTGACTGAAGCATATGATGGTTCGTCTCCAAGTCCAAAAGGCATGTGATGTTTGGCATTTCAATCTCAAAATATTATAGGGGCTCCTTGCTTATATAGTGGTTCCTCGCTTATTTTAACTAGTTAAAAGGCACATTGTTTGGAGCAGCAGATCTTATTCAATATAACACTGAGAGGCTATTAAACTTTACACATCACAATGCTCTATTTAGCTAAACAACCTGAGTGGCCAGGTGATCTAGTTCAGTGAAGAAATTTAAGTTAAAGAATTTACAGCAAGAGGCCTGAACACAAGGCTGAACATCAGTGTAGTGAATGCCCAGGAAGACATAATATCAGTGAATGGCTCTTTCAGCAGCTTTCATCCTTTTCATACACCGACGTGGTCTAAAGGCAGGTGGATCGATGTTGGTTAAAAACAGGACATAAAGGGAACACACTTAGCAGCTCTCAATAGAGAACATTCAGTCAGCTACAGGTGGGAAAAGGTGCATTGTCTAATTTTCAAGGCTCCTCTTCAGCGAAACAGTGGCATTGACAGTCTAGATTAAGAGAGTTTGGCATTTTATTCATATCTGCAGTAATAAATGTGTTGATTTTCATTCTGTCGAGTGGGATATCATGAATACAAGATGGTGGGCACCTGTGTTTGCATCAGACTTCCCATTGTATTGCTCATTTCTTGCTTTGTTTGCTGGGTGCATCTGTGAATATCAATATTATTTTCCAGTTGGGGGTAAATTGCAATGAATGGTGGCCAGGCTGCTCTTTTAGCTGCCTAAAAGAGCCATTCTTCATTTTATCTCTCAATCAGTTTGTGTGAGTGTGTGTGCATGTGTGTGTATGTGTGTGAATGAATGCCATCACGCTTGTGTGTGTCTTTGTGTGAGCAAATGTGGGCTTCATTTTGACAAGAAGCAGATCTAGCCGGAGCTTGCTGCATGACCAGGCCATGTGAGAAAAAAAAAAGTTCACGTGATGCAGACCAATATAGCCAGACTTCAGCAGGATGGAGAGACTGTAATCAAACCATAAATCAGAAATCACTGGACTGCCATCCACCCAGCCTTCTCCCTTTCCTTTTCCCTCTCCTTCTTTTCTAGGTTCCTACCCTAAATCCTCTCCACTGAGCTTCTACAGGCAAACACATCGCTCTGATAGAGGGTAAATGGCAGCTCAATAAATCTACATAGGTAAAAAGCCATTTATTAAGAAAAAATCCAAACTTGAACAGATAAGTGAAATGTGGTATGGTGTGAAATTCGGTGTGAATTTGAGGTGCAGTTATTACCAAAAGCATTCATATAGTTTAAACAAAAATGTCTTAACTCTAACTACCATGTTTACAAGTTTTTCTGACAATTAAAAAAGATATGCAGTACATATTTGTCTGGCCGTGACTTTCATATTGAGCCACCTGGTGTGCCATAATATCTGGAGAACAGTGGTGTCATTGTGTAGGAGCTGTGTGATATCGAGGAGAGTGACCCATTTAGAGCCCTGCTATAGAGCTGACAAGCCACTGCTATGCCTGGGACATCTGGAAAGCCAGAGACGCTCACTCCACTGAGATCTAGAGAGGAAAAAGACATCTGACATGGTCATGGACTTTCACACACTCACCTAGAGGTCCTATTTAGAGGAGAAGGCTGTAAAGTGGCACTGATACTGTTGAGGATCTGTGACAGTACACAGTGAGAAATTTGGAAGCCATCCAAGCAATATCTAAAGCTCTTCTGGTCATCTTGAAGAGATTTTAAAGCGCTGAAATAATGATGCAGCGAGATGTTATCTGCTGCAAAGCTCAAGCTCTCTGCAGAGATCAAGTGATCGAGGGGAAAAGTTCCATCTCATTATTTAAATGAGAATGACTTTTTCAGTAGCAGAAAAAGAAATTAAATCCTGAGATGTTCTTAAGGGGGCCTTGCATATTTTGCACAACAACTAGAAACACCAAGTGCTTGAGGTGTAAGAAGAGAGAAAAAAAAACTGAATTCAAAGAAGAAGAAAATGTTATGTACCATACACGATGGTGTCAAAAAAACAACTGAGATTTGCCCAATGTAGCTGCAGCACTGCGCATTATATAAACGAATACATGAATGCATAATGAGAGGCCGAAATGAGCAAAGGAGAGCGTACTGAACAAATCCCCCAAGGGAGAGGAAATTATTCAGAGTAGACGAGGACACAATTCATAATAATATTGGGAAACTTTTTTCCTCTCTTCATTTAAAATCCTTGCTTTAAATGGAAAAAGCAGAACTACCCTACATGAATTGAGTGTACTTTAGAGGCAAGATAAGGATTTTAAAGGATTTCTTTCTCACTTAGTTCAAAGCTGTGCTTTCATATTATAGCAAGAGGCAATGTAAAAGCCAGTCTTTCTCTCTTGTGTATTTAGGATGTTTTACTTCTTACATGTAGATATACATAGACAAATTCCTAAATTATGAGACCTATTCGTCTGATATATTAAAGATGACGAAACTAAAATATGTGATTGTCTAAATATAAGCATTTGTGTTCACAACAGCTTGCACAGTGCTTTGTTCACTCAGAAAGAATCCCACTTTCTGCATCAGACAATGATTCTGTATCAGGAGGTAATTCATTTTCATATGGAAAGGCATTTGGCTGCAAAAAGATTGAATCATCAGCCCTTGTTTCATTTTCCATGTAATTAAATCAGCTATTGAAAAAAAACTGTGTAAGCTGGCATGCGATTTAGGGAAAATTAGCATTTTTAATCACAGTACATTACTTTAATAACTCAATAAATCTGTGGCAGCTGTAGCATCTGAGAATGTTGTCACAGCTACTTAGTTCTGAATTTGCAGCAAATACAGGCTGATGAGAATTATCCTGAGAGAGGAAAGAGAGAATAAAAGGAGAGGAGTGAGTTAGAAAGAAGAGAGAAAAACAAAACTAGCAGAGAGACGCATAGTATAAATGCCAGAGAGAGAGAAACAAAAGCATGGTAGGTGATAAAGATGGGTGAACAGAGCCCAGGAAGGAAGACATATCACTGTGTTTGGAACAAAATGGGGCTTGGCACTTGTCCCCTCTCTTCCAGCTATTAACAGTTAATCCCTAATTAGCTCATCCTTCACCTCTGTCATACATGAGACCTGCTTACCCCTTATGTTGCTTTGTTGCTTGGGTTTGTTTGTGCAGCTTAGCAATAGTAGTTGCCAAGGACATTAAACAAGTCTGAGTGACGAGAAAATCTCATTGTTTTTTTTTGTTTTTCTTTTTCAGAAAAAGAGCAGGATTTCTAGAAGCAGAGCTTGAAAGTAAGAATAACGTAAAAAAACGGCAAATGTCACAAAGTCCTGACCCACAGCAGAAAGAGTGGTTTCCTATAAGTCAACAAAAGAAGAAACATTGAAATGTGAGAAAACCTGAAACTGCTGTTGAGATGTTCAGCATAGCTGCCTTGCAGATTACCTCTTCCTTTTTATATCTTTGCACATTTTTTCAATTGTGCTTTTCTGTTTGAGAGACAAACTCATCATTTATTAAAACTACAACTGTTTCATAGATATAAAACCACAATGGGCAATACTGACCATTTATAACAGAGACAGGATGGAGCATGCATGTGAGGTTATCATGCTTTTCCTTTAAAGGCTGAAGCGCGTGTGAGCGTGTTTCTATATGATGTTGTTGTTATTGTTGCCAAAATAAGTAACAGATGAGGTGTCATTATTATCCAAATTCATTTCCCCAACATCAGCAAATAATGGAGCATTGCAAATAAGCTCTGGTGATGCATTCAATGAACTTAAAAGGTGGGATGTTAGAAAATACTAAGCTACATTTAACTGCTTGTCTAGCAATGATATAAAACTGGAAAAATCTTAAAACTTTAAGTTTGAATCCAGTATGGATGTGTATCTGCAGGAGTCTGGTAGGTGTGGTCAGTTCATCAGAGGGATCCAGCTCACCTGCTCGAGATACTTCATATGGGCTGAATGCAGTCCGCCAGTCTTCCTCTCTCCTCTTGCTACCACCAAATTGTTGTATATTTAGTCTATTTAGTTCACTTTTAGGTTTAGTATATATAAAACAAACTTATTTTTAGTCACAAATTATTTGTGGCCTTCTCCCTGCACCCAGGCTTGTTCGAGATCGTGATAATAAATTATTCAGTAAATAATAATAAATTAAAACTACTTTAGTTTTTCTTTTCTCAGAGTTTAACAGCATGAATTTAATGATGCATTAACCTCTGTTAAAGCTCATAAGGCTAATTTTGAATAGTCTTGACAACAATAGTTTTTTTTCAGTCATTTATTTGTTATTTACTATGTGATCACGCTGTGGTAGGAACATTGGTGTCAGTGTAGAACAACATTCCCTTTAATGACAATAACAATGAGTGTCAGCAGGTGCATGAGCACAACTGAAAGTGAGAACTGGTGTCATGTCAGCACGTGCATGCTTATAAAAGAGGACTTTGTTTATTTGCATGTGCAGTGTGTGGTCTCCATCTACTTTATTTCACTCTTTTATTTATTTTTTGCTTTTAAGTTTGCAAAATTGCTCAATTGCCCTCTTTCTGTCTGCCAGATAAAGATCTATCTCTCAATCTCTTCACCTCCTCTTCCTCTATAGCTTTCTTGTTTGTTTTAATTGCTTGCACAATTACAGAACTGCACTAGAAACCTACATCATGTTACAACCGTGAATCCCTACGCAGAGGATCACACCCATGTTGTAGAAACACAGACGATAACATTAAAAATCACAAATGCGATGTGAGTTTTCATTGAACAAAAGCAGGAGGGGCACATTAAAGCACTACGGTGCAGAGATGAAGCTTATTGGCATATATTTGTGCCCTTTCCCTTTGTCTTAGCAGCTCCATTGAGGAGACTGAGAAGGCTTGTCGCAGCTGATACGTAGTCTTTTGATCCACTTAGCAGGCTTTGTCAAGTGCATGCTGGATTAAGCCTAAAAAAATCAACTGTGCAGCATCAGAGCATGCATGCACACCACAGCACCCACAAACCCACAAACAGTCATTAGCACGGACGTTGCAGAGTCCACTAATTAGCTTATCATCTCAGCACCTCTCTGCTTTGTTTAACGGATCAGGTTTCAAACTACACTCTACTGAAGGGTCACAACACTGGCATTATGGCACTGGACATGCAAGCGTATTCCCCTCTGAGCACCAAGTGGTGACACAACTAACTTGTAGTTTCTTCTATTGATTGTGTGACTAACACTGAAAAAGCACCCAAAGAGGTTCAGATGATTTGACAGGACACGTACAGGAAAAAGCTATTATAACGCCATGGCAGACTGATTTAGGAGGCTCCGCTGGACAGCTCGATCAATTTGCAGATCAGCCAACAGTAGATCCGAGGCAGCTGGATTTTTATAATACCGGACCAAAAAAACCAACAGCTCACATTTAGAGAGCTGAATCTATCTGCCAGTTCCTTTGGCTCTCTCAAAATATAAATTTCAAGGTATTTTCACACCGCTGCGACCAATCGGAAATTGCTATTATAATTCAGCCAAAAATACTTTAAAAGAGAATTCACACCACAAAACTTACTTGAAAGTAAACAGTGTAATTTCCAAAAAGTTGAAAACATTCATCTTCTTCTTTTGTGGTTCATGCAGCTCTGTGGTCATTTCAACAAGTAGAAAACCACTTCGTACTTAATGTTTGCCCAAAAAAAATTAAATCCTCAAACGTCAAATATACCATTGATCTCAATATGCCTAAAGGACAGGAAGTGATACAGTTTAGTTCTTCATTAGTAATTAGAAGCTATAATAAAACTGTAAAATGTCAACTTTTTGCTGTTTGGTCATTTCAGTAGCAACATTTGCTTTACATGACAAATCACAATGCTTGGCAACATCTGTTATATGTTCCAGTGCAGGATGGTTACTGTGGGGGGGAACAAAGGAAGTTTTAAAGATCCACACACCCTATATGGTGAGTAGAGTTTAATACACAGAGAGGGAGCAACAACTGGGGTTTACATGTGACTATATATAAACATTATTACAAAGTCTGCCCCGGCACCATGGCCTTGCGGTTTGTGATATGGTGAAGCCAGTGAAATGGCAGAGAAGCCAATCTACAGTTTATAACTCAACCACACATCAATAATAGAAAAAACAGATTACAGTAAATCCATGGTTCAAAAGCTGCATACCTTTGAAATGTCAAAGGGGAAACCACAACGGATAACTCATCTCAAAACTCATTTCAACTGCACAATGCAAGCTGTATTACAAATATTCAACAGCCTACTGTTCCCTCCAGGTATTTTTCAGCAAAACACTCTATACATTTTCATTTGAGATGAGAAGAAAGAAATGTATTTTTTCACTGGCAAGCAGCCAAACCAAGTTAATTACATTCCAAATCTCCACTCAGCAACCCGGCTCGTGTTGTATTTCTCAAACTTCAACAGCCTCCTTGACTTTCTCTGAGTAATTGGAATCTTCCACTCTTCCACCCTTGTCATTATGCAGAGCAGCAGTAAGCACAACAAACCAAACCAAAAGGAACAAGGAGATCTGGCACCCAGAATGAGCCTTTGTAGCCAGTTTGTAACCTTATCAGTACATTGTGATACACATTCTCTGAAGTCAATTAAAAGAATATTAGATGGTGTGTACCTGCAAAGAACTGATGCCTTTCTCCTGCCATAAAGCTGCTGATTATCCATGACTAATGTCAGAAACATTTAGTCAAAATCAGATGAGAGGTTACCACTTTCCATTTTTGGATACATTCTTCTACCCTTAAGTCAAGTCAAAACATAAAAAATGCTTTGCTGCAAAAAAAAACAACTAAAACTGAACTGCAACAATTAAAAACAAACTCCATATAACACCACAATTTTGACTAAAACAAATTTTTTTTTAAACATAAATAATGTGTTTTCTATTTTAAGATGTTTCCCACAGTTTTTTGCTTTTCCATTTCCATCGCTACAGCAGTGTGATTACATTTCCAATTAATATTCTTAACCACGGTAGAACATCAAAAGATGCTTTATAAAGCTTGTTGGCAAATCGTTTAAAGTCTCTCAAGATTTCGTTCTGTTTTTTTCTTTTTTTTTCTTTTTTACTGCACAGACAAAACTATAATCTCAGAGGGGTCCTCCCATTTACCCAGCGAGTAATTATGGGATGACAGGAAAATAAATCATTCATCCAAACTGGTAGTATGTGTGTATGTCTGTGTACACTACAACCCAGAATAAGGTCTTGAAGGGGTATCAGCCATATGATGCCATGTTTGCTCCAGGAAGTCCTAATAACTGTTGGTCTTCCAAGACCTGCAAACACACACACACACACACACACACACACACACACACACACACACACACACACACACACACACACACACACA
>JBBBVU010000003.1:18096152-18108072 GCA_037177055.1 Atherinosoma microstoma
CCCCCCCCCCCCCCCCCCCCCCCCCCCCCCCCCCCCCCCCCCCCCCCCCCCCCCCCCCCCCCCCCCCCCCCCACGACGACTGGATTTAGAGTCTTTTCAGTCTGATTTAAATGAACACTTAAAATTTGCTGGCAAAGTAACCAAGACTCTTGTCATCCATTGACACTGGTGTGCTATAAAAATCATTAAAATAACATGTGGACTCCCTGCAGATGAAAGGATTCATATCGAACAAATGTGAAGTATTTTTGTATTTTCTGAGATGATCAGATAACCTGTAACTAGAGCAACCCTTTCTCAATAAAAGACGCACTTTGATGCTCGGAAGACCTCAAACAAAAACCAGCTGATTTTTTTTCTTTCCATTTGAGCTCTTGACATAGCTATGACCTAAATGGATGAAACTTTACAGAATGTTCCTTTAATTTGTCAAGGAGATGATTGAGTATTAAGTGCCCTTAAATATTAAAATTGCATTACAGTACACCTGCTAGAGTAAATAAACATTATATTACAGATCAAATAGAAAATAGGACTTTATCTTCCTTTTAGATGGTCAAATAAGCTGCATTATTATTTATTCAAACATTTCCAATGATAATGAAAACAGAATGTTGTATATATGCTGTCTTTGCATGAATAGTTTCGTATCGTTTGAGTGTTTGAAATATTTTTTCAGTGGACAGCTAGTAATGAATAGGATGGAAGTGTTGAAATATTAACAGTCAAGCTTGTGTATGACTGGCATCTTAATCCTTAGTCTAAAAATTTTAAGTTCAGTTTCTTCTTCCTGACACATTTTTCTTTAGTTTCTTCATAACATGACTGACTGGACTGACATGGATGTCTGTTAACACCAATATGACAGTAGTGGATCTTAGTCATAACAGAGAGAGTCAATGAAAAATATTACTACAGAGTGAAGATCGAGCCAAAGACAAAATATATTTTCATATTTTTGATATATCAGAAAGCTATGTATAGAGGACATATTGTGCTTTAAGGTTGTTGTTTTTTTCATTTAAGCTTTTATATGCATGGACATAAAAAAGAGAAAAGTGGAGAAGCCGGGCTTTTCTTCCTTTACTTGTCTACATTAAAACATAATCCATTTACATAATAGTGGCTTGTTTGCCTCTGCCCAAGAAGGAGCTGCTTCCTCACAGAGGGAGCTTAAAGACACATGAGCAAAAATGAAGCATTTCAAAGGGGAGGTACTATTTTGGTCCAGCAGTGTACATATAAAAGAAAATTGCTTTTGTTGTTGTTTTTTTTTTGTCTGTTTTGTTTTGTTTCATATCAATGCCTGAGTGCCTATTGTAGGAGATGCAAATGATCAAACAATGAATTTGTTCATAAGTTTAACATGAGTTCTTTAAAGCAACAAAAGGATTTGATTGCAAGTTAAAAATATTATTCATATTGTTTGGTTTGTAGTGCATATGCAGTCCGCAGTCATTTTAAAGATCCTGCATATTAATTTGTCAAAATACTTTAATGGCGTTTGTTGTGATGTGCAATACTGGCATAATATAGAGCATAGAGTTAATGCTTCACTATGATTGATAAACTGTTTCACTTACTTGAAACATTACTGCCTACAGCCATTTTGCAAATGTTCTTTATTCTCCTTCTTTTGATGCATGTCTGCTAAACAGTAGGCAGTGGAATGCATGCTGAGAGTAGACAAGATAGCTTAGGTAATACACATCACAACTGTGCTCCACTTTTGACCCTTGCACACACAATCAGATTCACACACCTGGAAGAGTGCAAAGCATACTCACACAGCGGTCGACACAACAGGATGTACACACAGAACAATGTCCAACAAGAGCTGCAGATAGGTGTAGAGAGGAAAAATAACCTCACTCAGTCACATGTGTACCACACTGTTAGGAGGAATGGGGTGGAGTGCTGTTATTTACACAGTTATATGTGTCATTATAGTGTTTTTGCAAGGCAGGATTACATGTTAGTTATGAATTCCGGCCAAAGTGTGTATTTAATTTCTTTCTGCACTTTTTGGTGCGTGCATGGCAGTTTTTAATGTGCAAGTGCGTTAACCAAACTGCCATTGTCATCCCAGTGGGTGACTCTTTGGCCCCCTCAGGACTGTGCCTCTGTCTATGTAGCTATTACACGGCATGGTGGCTCTGGCCCTGGGGTGTGAGCCTGCTTTAATACCAGGCACAGATGGGTTGCACCGTGGGCTTGCTGTTGCAGCTCGCCACCAGCTGCCAGCTCAGGCTGTCCTGACTCCAAGCTCATAAGGTTAACTGTCACAAGGATACTGGTTTTTTTTTTTTCCCTCTTTCTCCGTCTCTGTGTTGCTGTCTGTGTGATTCTTTTCTGCCTGTCTGTCACTTTCTCCCACACTGTCACTTGTTCACTCAGTCTCCCTCTGTCACTATAACAGCTGAGGATACAGTACACAGGGGGATCTGGCACAAGTGGACTCATGGCTTCATCGGAAAGGAATGCGTGTAGTCTTTATGTAGTTTTGAGTATGAGCCAGAGAGATAGGGAATCATGCCACAAGGAAGGAAAATTGGGGATTTAAAAAAATCAGTTATGGAAGTGATTGAGTTGATAGAACAAAGAAAAATGTGAAAGGTGTAAATACAGGATGAATTAGTTGTCGATTCACAGGACAATGGCAAAGTCACTTAAACTTTTAACAACTGAGAGCAAACCTTCCGAAGAAGGATGCAAATCATATAATTTGGCTTTCCATCATCAAACACATTTATCCATTCAGGGCAATTAGTGGAACAAACACTTTTTATTGCAACGGTAAGAGCTCCTGCTATCATCAGTAAATGAGAGGAAAATCTAAAACCATATTTTCCATTAACTGTTAAAATTCTGCTGCTGCTTAGATGATGTCAGCAGTAACTGGTTTTATAAGCTTCTCCGAACGTAAGTGATTTTACTCCTAAAAAATTGATATTCAACCTTCCATATGTACAGGAATAATTGATAGAGGTGAATCACTCAATCTTTTTTTCTTAATTAAGAAAATCACTTAGCCATGCTTTCACCCAAGGAATCAGCTTTGAAAAGAGTCAGCTTTTCCTGCTAATTTGAAATAAAATATAAACTTCCAAGTAAATAATAAAGACAAATACTTTAATCTCCCAAGCTTTACACATATTTATTCCAGTGAGCTGTCAATTCTTCTGCAACTTAAATTTCTTAAATATTGATTTATATTTTCCTTTGACAACAAAAGAGTGTCATACTGTAACTGATTCATGGATTTTACTTCCATTGTTGGTTGTTCATAAGCATACAGAAATAATGGTTGTCTAATATGAAAGATATGATACAAGCAATGCACCTTAATAATTGACATGTTTTTATATTCTTGTCTGTACCTTAAAAAGATTGTGGCCATAGTGACAAAAATGTTCCATTATTTCTTGGAAACAGCCATCCCACCTACAGTCAAACACTGGTTAACCTTACATCAAGGTTTTGGAAGCCAGAGTACCAGAAGAAAACCCACCCAAGAGCCTGCAAAAATAGGCCACAACAAGAATTGAAACATTTAAACCTAAAAACTTCTTAAACCAGGACACCACAGTTCAACCCACACCTTTTTGTGAAAAGATCTCTCTGACTAACAGCAGTTTATACACTTTGGTAATGAAAACAGGAAGGGAAAATAATATCCTTTTTGGTATTATTAGTTCAATCTGTGTGAGAGAAAATAACACAGAATAAAAGTACAAGAAAATGATTCAGTCTGGTTTTGTTTTGATTCAAAAAGTCACCAAGGTATGAAGCATATGTAAAATCTGAATCTGGTCCCCTTGATTCTGTAAACATTACAATATCATCAAGCTGAAAAATACAGTCATTTTGTCATGAATACCTTCTTTTCCAATGAAGTATTCTTGTTTATGTAGATAATGAAATAGAGCCTAGAACCTAAATGACTATAGACTGTGGCTTATATGTGTTCTTGAATGCAACACTGTGAAGCCCAAGAGATAGGCCACATATGATATAAACTGTTCAAAATTGTTGTCAATAAAAATAAAACATAAAAATAAACAAATTCATTTATTACATGCCAAATGTTTCAGAAAAAATATGTAATTTTGCTTAAAGAAAAGTTAACTTTTTGTTCTCACAGCTTTAAAATATCAAATCACTTATGGTTTTGAAATAGTCATTGATAAAAGAAACAAAAAACATTGAGACAGGAGACAAAGTCTCCAGTGTCCGACACGTTGTCAAATGATCCACCCACCACAATCTCATTATGATGCCTTTTTAGTTGCTCTTTTTGCTGCTTTCATGGTTATGACTAAACTGAATAGTCAGATAGTTTGATACAACAAACCATTGGGGAAGTTGTCTGTGGAAATTTTTTTAAAAACGTGGAGACACTTTTATAAAGATACTTGACAGGGGTTTCTCATGAACCATCTGTGTCATTCTTTTTCACTTATAGTGAATTCTTGCAAAAGCCAGTCACAAGAAGAGTAAAAACTTGTCACCATCATTTCATGGCTCTTCTTTAAGCAAAGAAACTCTTCACTTTTCATGTAACTGACCTATTTTGGAGCAGCTGGAGCTACAGTAGGTTGGATTAGTTTACAACTTGATTCCTTTCACAATGTCATTCTGGCTGATCCATTTTAGTGTCATTTATTGTTTGCTGTTGTTACCTAAAATTCCCTGGCAAGCAGTAAATCACATTGGCAGGTCTAAACCAGCAGCATCTCTGCAATTGACAGCACGGCTTGAAGTCACCAGCAGTTATATTGAGTGGTAATGCATTCGAGCCTATAGGTGGAACACAGTGTTAGAGGGTAGCTTGTGTTCTTAAAGCAAATGTTTTATTGTATTTATTGTTTTTTTGGTATTCACACTCTATAGCATACTTTGTTCTAAATTTCATTTGTATGAGAAGAGCTGTACAAATAAAATCCTACTGATTGATTGAGTCAGACTTTTACAATGCAATGCTCTGTCACAACCATCCATATGGCAACAGCTCTCCCCCTACATTACTAGTCTAAGCCAGGAGAACAACAAAGTGTTCCACAAATACTGCTTTGGGCTAAAAGAACACAAAGAAGATTTGTAGCTGTTTACTCAGCCCTCCAACTTTCCAGATATCTACTAATCTGATTCCATCTGAAGGGAACAAGTCCCATCCACCACATATATCCAAATGTACAATCTACAGGGCCCAAAGGGTCTACTGCTAACATGTTGGCATGTTAACATGTTGTGTACCAGATACACCGGGACAACGGAGAATGTTTTTTCGTCTTCCATCTGACCCTTTTGACAGCATGATGAGGAGTCAGATGGCCATCGTGTTATGGCTGATCAATGTAATGTATTTCACTGGCTTCACTTTTAAAGTCCTGCATTAAACTCAGTGTTTTTTAAATGGCCAACCCTCTCCTCCTCCTCCGCATAAGAGAGACCACATTGGGCTACTCTCTCATCTGTAACAAATAAGCAGAGTTATGCAAGTGCTATTTAATGTCACTATAATAAGAGCTTTAGTTCCATGGGAAGTGAAGCTGTCAAGGTGCAGTTTTATCGAACACCACAAAACTTGTTGCTGATCATTTTGTGTCAAATATTAATACTTGTTTTCTTGTAAAAAAGTTCAAAGCTTTCACTTTTAGAAATGACCAATAGAACATTTCTAGGTCAACTGTCTTTATAAACAATAGGCCACAATATGGTTTTACAGAGTTTTATTATGAGGTATTTCAGCTTTTAAGCTTAATTTGAGGTCTTGCATTTTGCTTCTTTTCTCTCAGACCTAATTTAACACTCATATAGATGTGGTAACAGCATGGCTCTACTGACAGTAGTTCCATATAAGGTTGTCCTGAGTACAGCTAACAGCAAAGTGATGGTAAACAGGAAATAGTTCAATAGGTCCATTAAGCAGAGAGATGACTCATTAATGTCCTGAATTTGCACAGAAAACACTCTGTTTTTGTAGTATTACACAGGAGCAGCATGCTTGTAGGAAAATTTAATCAAATCCGTGGAAGATGATTAGGCTTTTGAAAAAAAAAAAAGTAAAACACTCACCTTTGCTTTGATTTGTGGCATTTATGTTCCACGAATCACTTTGTCAAGGAACAGCTTGTGGACATGCCTTTATAATTGACTTTGCATTTGACTTTGCTTCTCAGAAAATAAATTTCACTTTAGGCCAAGTTAGGCAACATCAAACTGGCACTGAGTTGCTTGATTTTCCACTTTCACATTTCCACTCAACTCGATCTTTTTTAATAAAAAACAAAAAAAAACATTCACATTAGTATTTTTGGTTGTTTCTTCTCAACAATGTCTGTAAAACGAAATAAGTTTATCTTCAGGCATGATCATAGCCAGAACGAGACTAAATGAATTTAGATAGAGCTCAAGGAAACAACTGGCAAGTCAAACAATGGAAATGATGACATGGGAGGGATTGGTAGGATATGAAACTAGGTAACAAAGCACCATTATTGCTCCAGACATGACTGGTCTTATTTTGGTGTGGTTTAATCCCAGTTGCTTCTCCCAATAAATACATTTCATTGACACCCCTATGAGACTATTTTTTAGATTTTCCTAAAATATTTAAAGAAAAGAAAAGTGCCGATCTTTTAAACAATAACAACACAGTTTGGAAACATTTAATTTAAAAGAATAAACAAATTTAAGTGCAAAGAAACTATATTGTATCTCAGTTCTAGAATAACAACAATTATTTGCTAAAGAATGCTTTGCAGAATTTGCACTTCTCTTTACCAAAGGACAGTTGAGTTTTGTATCAAAGCTTGCGTGAATAAATCGTGTGAGGCCGTGGCAAGCGCACCACAAAGGACTGTTCACTGCTGAACCTTTGCTAACCTTTTCTGGCCACTGACATTCAATAATGAGACTATGTTGTCTCTTGTTCCTTTGGACAATCATCCATTGAAACAACTGCCATTCATGGACTCTGCTCCACCCTCCTCCTGACCCTTTTCCCTACTAGTAATTAGCTACTGTTGCATTTCACCAGATGCAAACCAACTACATACAATATTTATTATTCATTTAAAGAGACATGACATTTAATTAGATTATATATCATTCATTGCATTTCTTCTGTGGTTTAATACAAAACCGGTGTCTTCTGATTTGACTTTGTTTCAGAAACAAATGAATCCAAATAAATGTAACTAATTGTTTTTCTTGTCCTTTTAGCTTCTATATACAGTAACAGACAATACTATTTTTACTCATGTTTTCAGTTTCATCATTCTCTCATCCTCCCATACCACTCCTGAATAAACCCTCCTCTTCATCATCCTCTCATTCCCCGACCTTCTACTTATGTTGCACATGAGAAATGAGAGGGGGATGGGAGGGAAGATGAATGAAACAGGGAGTGGGGAATGAAAGGGAGAGGAGAAAAAAAGAAGAGAGCAAGATTGGGAAAAATGCCCTTTGACTGGATTTAAAAGTCTGTGGCATTTCATTTTCAGAGAGAGGGGAGCTTCATCTCCTTCAGATCCTTTAAGGGCCCAACCTAATTGATTAATGTTTCCATCTCATTGAGAAGGGAGGGAGGGGGGGGCTTAACGGGAGCCTTTCACATTCTGAAGTCTTAAAACAGAACCAGCACAAAGAGGGATGATGACAGAATGAAAGACAGAGTGATGAAACAAAGTCTAAAATTCCTGTAGATGAGTAAAATATGTTGAAGGTCAAAATTGTTTCAACAGCAGTCTGAATATGGAGGGAGAGTTCCCTGTTTTACCCAGTATTTTAAGATCTTACTGTAATGAAATAATGTACGTGCTTTAGGAAGGAGCTATTCAGTTTTCAAAGAGGCTGTTGAGGTTTCTGCACCTGTCACGAGGAGCTGGCATGCAGGCACTTTATGTGATTGCAAAATCTTATGTAAGAGAATCCATTGCTTTAGTACCGCAACTGAACGGCAAAATGTGTACATATCTTGATAATCTAATATGTTGAACAGTTGATGCTTTCCTTGATAATGCATTTTATTTTTCAGCCCATGATACATGATACATGAAGTCCTACACTGACTTCAAGCCTTTCCTGCATGCCATGACCCTGAGGTCAAAGCTGACCTTGGCTGAATGGAAGTAATGGAAATTAATGACTGGACAAAGTCAAAACATCATACAGCTGCAAATTTAGGTGTAAGCTGATCAGCCTGGTCTGGTCAGAAATCTCAGAAATCACTGACTGAAAACTGTACCATGATTACTTGCCCTTTGCATGTTTCTGACAGCAACATGAAAATATTTATATATCGAAAACTCTGTGGACATTTCCAATCACAAAACAAAACCAGTGGAGAGCAGCCAAAACAGTTTTGACCTTTACCCAACATGGTATATTAAATATAAAAGGTCAGCTCATGTTGTGGGGGAGGGTTGCGATGAAGTTGAGCACAGAGCAGACATAGACAAAATACTGTAATATCTATTAGGCTAATCCTGCTGGTGCCTTTAGAGGGCATTTGAATGTGAAGGGTGTTGAGGCAAGAGAGAAGCAAAGATATAGAGTTCAGCAGTCCCTTTGCTGTTCTTGAGACGTGTTGTGCCACACTGTGTATTGCATTGGCCATTTTCGTAAACCCCTCTTAAGTCATCTACTCTTAAGGCTGCAGCTAACATCTGCACTTCCTGGGTCAAAAAACAATTGCAATTTCACATAATTTGTGGTTATTTGTTAACTGAAAAATATAAACTCCTCAATAACTGTCTAAAAAATTATTTCTATTCAGTGTAATTAATGCTCTACACTATAATTTTCCTCTGAAAGTGGAGTCAACTGTTTGGCTGCCAATCACTCTGCTCATCTCTGAAAGCAGGCAGTAACAAAACAAAACAAAATAATTACCCTTTATGCATGTGGCTGCTTTTCACAGAGAAGAAATTACTGTAGAATATCCTTAACAAGAGTGGGACATCTGTAGCTTCATTAGTAGAGTATTTAACATGCATGATAGTACTATGCATTTAAATGAAAATCATTTAAGTCGAAAACAATGAAACAGCATTTTCTAACAACATGAGAAGCTTGAGATGTATTTTTGACACAGAGAAAAAGCCTTCCTCCCAGCTTCGACAGAGTTAAATGGGCTATTTGAATTTTTTTGATTAGAATGCTTTTAGTTTCATCATAAAAACAGCACATTCATTCATTTCATATGGGTTTGGTATTATGTGTAAAAACCTTTCCTTTTAAACCCCATGGATCTAATCCAAAGCCATTAAGTTTATTAAAATATTTACATGTTTGAGAGGAGAGCCATCACTTTGAAAAATGACATGTATGTACAGATACTGACAGCGTAAATCCTTTCATTTAGATGACTAAGTTTAGGTCTCTTTACTTCCTTTGGAAATACAGTACACCAAATGATTTACACACATCACTTCGCATGAATATCCCCATTGACAAATCCATAATGTTATTGACAATGGTGAAAAAGTAGTGACAAAATGCAACATGGTATAAAAATTCACTTTACATGGCCATGCTATTGACAATCCCTTTTTAATCCTAATGACATTATTAAGAAACATAATCACTGAGATGTGTATTATATTCAGTGTGCCACTGCATTGCATTTAACTAAAAATCGACATTTAAAGCAACTGCTCCAGAAAAGATCAAAGCAACTCAGTCGCTCCCCAGAAACCTTTGAGCTGTGACCCAATTTCTGAAGGTCAGATTAAAGCTGCACCTTATCCCCATATCATTTTTAAGCTTTGCAGAGAACTTATTTCATTCAGGTGTCTCTTTTTTCAACTTCAAAAATACTATATATTATAAACGTGATCCCTGTAGTATGTAACAAAGTAGACTGTGTAGAGTTTCGCAATACCAAAGTTTACAGTGGAAGTTATGATGTTTCTCAGTAATACTGTAAACATCTGTCAAATACTTCACCAGAAAAACTTTAAACTTTAACTTCTAAGTTGTATATCATCATGTCTGCAATGCTTTTAAGAACCATGGTGTTTATGCCTGGTTTCAATTATTTACATTCTGCTACAATGTTTTCATTGGTCCTGTTCATGTGAAAGTATGATTTAAAAAAAAAACAAAAAAACAACTGAAACAAATTACTTGTAAATGTGACATAGAAAACATGACAGGGATCATTTGAACACTCATTAAACCAGTGACTAATTCACTGTGGATTCTATGAGTTGATTAAGTCTTGAAGATTCCTTCTTCCGAATTTGTGCAACAAAAAGCTGCACATTTGAGAGGCCTTTGAATTAGGAGAGGCTTTGTTGACTCATTATAACGTGTCTGGAACAAATCCTGCCTAGGAACTGATACTGTGGGGGGTTGTTTTATAGTATTAGCATCCTACAGGAAGCAAAGAAGTCAGTAACTTCCTTTGTCTCTTGACTCTGTTATATAGAGCTTTATTGAATTCATGATCTTAATAGTAATTAAGAGAAAATAGCTTTTTTTCTCCTTCCATTAAAACCAGCACTACCAAACTGTATACTGCAATGTACCAATGGACAGACTCGTTTATAGCATAACAAAATATTAAGCCACTGAAATGTAATTTCAAATTTAGACTTCACTGATGTTCAGAAGGGCTTGGTTACTTGTGTTCCTAAATGGATTGGCCATCTGGAAAGCCTGGAGTTTTCCTGGTGGCCAGTCGACCTGCAGGTCAGGCAGCAAGCCAAGCCAGGCTGAATGAAAAAGTCTTTTTTTTCTTTTTTTCTTCTTTTTTTTTTTTTAAATATCTCAGACTGAGTCTCATAGCCATAGAGGGAGGAACTGAAATAGAAAAAGTAAAAAGAATATGCATGGTGTAAAGAAAATTTGAAACAGAATAATCTATCTACAGTTCATGAGAGAATGGCCATAACTGCTATTAATGTAACAAGACTTACCTCTCCTAATGTCATACCGGACAACTTTACAGTGAGCACCTCTTCTTGCAGTATGTACTGTATCATACCATTATGTCACACATCAAAAAAGGTCTTTATCAGTGATAAATTAGCTACTGTTACTGCTACTAGCTCACAGTAAGCTAGCTTACTGTATTTTGTGTTGTTGCACCTTTTAAAATGACTTGAATCCTTATGAAATTTTCAAGTTGAACATCATAAAAGGATAAATCTTTTCAGGCTCCATACTATCTGTTTGTGATGTAAACATAATAGTTAAATTAATCAGCAAAATAAAAATAATAAGAACAAAACCCACACCATCATGGAGAAATGATGAAATTAAGAAACTGAAAAAAAATTGCAGGAGAGCGGAGAGGAAATGGAGTAAAACTAAATTAACAATCCATTTAGAAATTTTTCATGTAGCACTCTACAATAATACAGTTAAACGGGCTAGTTTGAGCTGGTGGTTGTCCATCTGTTGCAGAACCTGAACCTCTGGCAGTACATTTCAGGCACCAACTCGTAAGCTTTCAACACTGCAGATTTTACCGTCACATAAACTTCACTCTGAGCCACACCAAGTGCTTCCTGCACTTTACCCGTTAGCATGCAATGCAACAGCAATGTGTGCTCAGTATTAGACCAACCTCTACTGTTGGCTACCTGCTCAAAAGTCAACCCAGTGCTACTTCCAGCTGCGCTGGCACCTAAATCCAGACCAGCAGCTTGCAGGTTTGACTGGAGAACTCCAGCTTCTACCAAGTTCTCCTTCTTCTTTCAGTTTCATATTTTCTTTCAAACGCTTATCCCCAACATCCATCTTGAAGTGCACCGCAACCTTTACCAACAGGTCCCTTGAACAGCGCTCCAATAAGTCATCCGTTGGAGCCTTCAGAATTCCCTCAACTGTATAACATAACATAACATAACATAACATAACATAACATAACATAACATAACATAACATAACATAACATAACATAACA
>JBBBVU010000003.1:18122191-18134945 GCA_037177055.1 Atherinosoma microstoma
CATATACACACATATACACACATATACACACACACATATACACAAAAGTGTTCATTTTTTGTTTTTTAATATATTCATATGTCCTGTTCCAGGCTGTGCACTTTAGTAGTTGTACACTAGATCTGAAATTTTTAGATTTTTTTAAAAGAAAAATATTTCTTGAGAGCATTTTAGTTGATTTCATATCACAGACATAAATGCTGAAGTGTAATGGCAGCCAGTCTACTACTGGTACATGAGTCAAAATTACACAAGTCCTCAACAAACCCCACCCTTTAATGATGGATAACATCTAGAATTGTTTCCTTTATTTTAGACATTTCACCGTTGCATGCAAGTATTTTTGTAATGGTGATTTTCAGTGTTACATCTGTATAATAATCCAACACTTTATACTGTCTGGACCACTGTATTTACGACTTAAAAGTGATACCCCTTATTTTAGAAATGCTTCTATTTTGAAGTAAGAGCAAATGGAGACCCTACAAAAAGAGTTCTATTGTCTAAAATCAGTTTCATTGTGTAAATGAAAGAAGGAAAGTGTTGCCTGGACTGGTAACGACAATGAAAAGGTTCTTGATATCCAAAAGCAGTAATAGCTTCTATAAAGTCTGGGTTTTATTGACTATGATTGAGGAATGACTGAAGTTCCTGTATTGCAGTAATAATCAGGGGGGATCCTGAGCTCTACGCAATCATTTGACAAATAGAATGACCTGCACATGCAGAAAAACATCCAGATCAATGCATGTCCATTACATTCAACAGCAGGAGACCTTTGATGACACGTATGCCAGACAATAAGCTCCTGAACACTTCATTGTGCATCCAAGTGTTGGAAAATGGTCATTCTTAGTGTAAATCTCTAGGATAATGTACAGAACTCTCTAACAGCCACAGTCATCTTCATTCGTGTGCAATGCACATCTGCTTTTGGTATAAATATGGCTGTCAGTCCTGTAAAGTCCATCACAATAGACAACACTTCTTTGTATTATGATTCACTATGCTTTGGCATTACGCTTGTTCCACCCATGACTAATTTTCTGTTTGCATCAAGAAACAAAAGCTCTTTGAATCCCCTTATGGGCTTTCAGTGGCTTTATTGCACATCAAGCTATGCTAATTACCTTTTACATGATTAATTGGACCAATTAGATTTTGTAGAGAAAGAGGATAATTCTTGGCAAGGTGGGCGACATTAATTTGTCATTAAAAAAACGTTTATTAGTGTTTGAATTTAATCTCACAGAACACAATTGGATTAAGAGGAAAAGACAGTTAATATGTAGCGTACTCAATCAGTCTTGGCTACAGATGGAGTAATGAGTGTTACAGCTTATAATGTGCCGTATCACCCCTGCCACAGTTACTGTACGGGTAGGAAACACAGATCTTCATCCATCATACAAAGTGGCAGCTGTAACACAAGCATCTTCTCTTTCACTGATGAGTCAACCATATAAACAACAGATACGCATTACTCCTGCGTAAGATTAATGGCCTAAAGAGCATGCATTACAAATTTGCTATCACAAAATAAAAAACAATAGCAGCACTGGCATCACAAGCTACTGATGGTGATTCATCTGTGAGAACATTTATAATGGTGCTGTACTGGAAGTAAATCGTTGCATCGCACAAGTTCACATTGAATCTTTACAATGGGAAATAACAGCCACAAGGCATTTGATTACACTGGTGAAAAAACAAACACGTACGTTAAGGGCAGTGTGGAGAATGTGGGTGTTTTCTCACATTTTGCAGAATCATGCAATAAAATAACGCAGGGAGTGACTTCACACTAAGCAAACCCTGGGTGCATAAAAGAAAATAAGCATGCACGCACATATACTGCACTCACAAATAGTTGTTCTGCTCCATGTAACATGTAACAAATTATATATGTAAGAATATGGCAGTAAATATTTAGTATTTTCCCTGTTTGGCAAACTAAGCCTGTTATTACAATAGAGCCACAAGCTTTTTGCTGTGTTCCTGGGGAAACTACCAAACCTCACCCAACCAGGCCTAATAAAAACCTGAGACTTAGAGGTGATGTGTGAAACTTACAGAAATCACACTTCTGTGTCTTTCCACATCATAAACACAATCTAACAAGGCAACAGTTTCAGTATTGTGAAAATTTGGTGGGTTATTTCATAACAAGCTCATTTTTGTTCAACTGTGACACTTACATACTGTAAACCAAGAGAAACATATCCATCATGCCTCATAGAGGAATCTAAATTAAAATTAGGTTTGTGTGTTTGTACAATAGCATCTGAAACACTTTATTGTTAAGTAGTTTGAATATGTTTCAAGTTATATTAGCTATATTTCAGTTATTTTAAATGCTTAACTGCTAAAATTACATTTACATAAAATAAAAGACAACATGAGAATGCTTTGAAAGCAGAATTACAATATTTTTATACTCATCAGTTTTTCTTTTAAGAAAAACCTCAAACATGTTTTGATGTTTGAGGTTTATCTTAAAAAACTTAAATAATTCATCTTAAATTAATCGTAAAGAATCGTGTAAACCAAAACTGACACTATGGCTGTGTTCAAACTGATCTGAAAAGACTGGGGAGAGTTGTTCAGTAAGATTAGTGTCATATTTATAAGTCAGCGGTGGTCCAATGTGCATCTCACTTATCTATGTGTGATGTGAAGTATCTGAAGTAGGGAACCAGTTGTCCCCCTTCGACCCCTGTAGATCTGCCCCTGTTTAGTGTAGTGAACGAGTGCTTGAGCCGTTAGCTGTCAGTGATGGCAGACAACTAACAGCTAACTTGCCATGTCACACAATCTCCTCTTGTCTGTTGTCAGTTTTCTAAAACAAGACTCACTTTTCACAATGTGACCACGTTGAAGGGTGAGACTGAAGACCAACTGATAATCACAGCGCAACAGAGCTGTATATTTCTGAAAAACACAAAGCACATGCTATTGTCCTTATGGTCTTTTTTTGTAAGTACAAGGTCTTCTGTTTTCCCTTATTGCATAATATTCATTCTAGCCTTCTCTCTCCTGCACTGTTAGGCTATATTTTTAGCACAGGTGCAGAGTCTATGACCTGTGTAACAGCTGGAAGTCATCTTTGCATGTTGTGTAAGTGCTGTTTTGTTTGTTCATACACTTAAGGAGACCCAGCCAGGGGCCTGTACTTGATGCTGTTTTTTTTTTTTTTCAAATCAATTTGGTGAATATGAGCCTTTAGACTGTGGACAAAGAATGAAATTACACATTCTGCCATGAATATAGTTTGAGAAATTATTGTTCATTCTGTATTTGATTTCTTCAGTTAATTTTGGTTCATGTGAAATATTGTATGGAACTGTATGATAATTGGGAGTGTCTATAAGTTGTAATGCTTAGACAACTTATTTTGCACCTACAATACGTTGTTACAGCAACTTTTATCACCTTCTGATTTAATTTTTTTTTTAAACTGGCAACAGAATATGACAAGAAACTCAAATTTACTTTAACCAAAACAATAATTTTATTTTCTGATCACACAGTAAGTGAAAACTTAAATGACTCACTCAAAAGTTATTTGAGCAAATGGCTGTTGTTACATAACCCAATATTTTTGTTTGTTTTTGTTAATAACATCACAAAAGCTAATAGAGGCATACTGTTCTGAGAGATTTCAACAGAATTTATCTGAATGGTCAAACATTATGTTAATGAAAGGAAATTACAGGTATAGCTTGCCAATGAATATCTTTTTAAAAAATCTCATCTCTTTTTCTGTTTTTGTGACTCGTATGAAAATCTTCTCAGCAGAAGTGACATATAAGAGCAGTAATGTCCAGCACTAATTTAATACCTTATTACCATAAGCCCGCTGCAATGCATGCATAATAAATTGTTGTATCTTTTACATGGCTCAAGCATATGGTTGGGAGACCGGATTCTCTTCAAACTGCACCAAATTTGCATGATAGGATGTGAGAGTTGGATGGATTTGGGGATTATATGAAACACAGCTTCCATTTCCAGTTCATTGTACTAAGGAGAGGTATCACATTTATACAGATGGCAAGGAATTTTGAAATGCACAGCTTCTGTGAATCACAAAATATGCATAGGAAAAAAATTACTTCAAAGACAGGATCTATGCTTTTTTTTTTTAAACAGAAAATGTGGTTTTTAACATTCTGTACTTTTTTAATGGGCTGCAGCTTTCTGCTGCTCAAATGGAGCTGATAGTGTCGTTATCAGTCTCATGGTCACAGCTTTGTGATTTTCATGGGAGGTTCCAGGGACCCTGCATTACAGTCTCGATGTTTATCATCTTTGGATCATTTGTGCAGTCAGTCCAGGGAACATATTAGTCCACAATGAGCTGGTATTACCTTGGAAGTGCATAGCATGCATCGAGACACTATAGTGAGCACTTATATACATTATATAAAAACAGCTAATGTAGAGAATAAATTCTTATATTATGATGATGAGTTACATTTATCTACCTTTTGTTTGCCATTCTTCTGTTTACGCAGGCCAGTTTGTGTGATTGATTTTGCTCTAGTTTGTGCTTTCAAACGAGAGCAGGAATATTTTGTTACACAAAGCAACAAAAGCATCAATCAGCTCTTCACATAGACTCTTCACATAGATTTTATCTTGACTTGAAGAGCATGATCTTTACCTTGCCCCAGATTTTAGTTTCATGTAAAAAGACTCCCACGAATATGAGCGCTAACCTCCCTCCCTCTTTCTGTCAGCTTGAATCTGGGTTTTCCGAACATCTGATGCAGTATTCGACCAATACAAATACCAGTGGCCAGGTAACGCTGATTTGTCATGACGTCAGGGATGGGGGAGTAGCTGCATTAATCAGCAGGGTTTTCTCTGGGTGACACTAACAAGTCTCGTTTTGCTTTAAAAGGTCAAGCACACAGTGGTGAATCTAGCTGGAGTTCAATTTGCTGTTTAGTTTTGCAGCAGTGTCCTACAGCCATCTCTCATACTTTCCTCGATGCTGACATTGTCAGAGAGGTGAGGTAGTGTTTACATGTGATGACAATGACTGACTGACAGACCACACTGTGAGTAAAATATATATAAACATACCATTATCAAGGCGGGAACCCAAGGGGTCTTTTTTAAATGCAGAATAGGGGGTTTATTGTAGCAATCAGAAAAGCACATGAAATTTTTATGAACAAAGTCAAATAAATTGACACTTTAATAAAGGTCAGTCCAATGTAATACCACAACTCCTTGTAATAATGTCTTCAGTCCAAAGTTCAGCTCACATTTTGAATTGTAACTCTTTAAAGAGTGCTAATTGCACAGTTTTTTTAGTTTTTTTTTAAGAAAGCACACACATATACACACACAAAAACTAAACATATCTGTTCACTTTAAACCATTCTCTTCTGACCATTTTATTGTTTGGAGAGTATTTTAATCATGGTAGTTTAATTCTGAGGGGCCAACAATGAGCAATTATATAAAAAGAAAAACAAAGATAAGTTTAATTTCCATGTTATGTTCCCAGATCTGGATCAAGGAGAAACACTAATCTTCAGTGTGCCTGTGGGCCCATTTCCAAGAATCTCCTCCACAAACACAAGCCTGCAGTTCAGGACACAGTTTGATTCTGGGGAAAATAATCATCTTAAATAACTCACTGCAAGCTGTTAAATATGCATCATTCCAAGGGTGTAGGTACATATTTTGCCAGATGGCCAATATTTCTGGATGCCTAAACTTTGTGATATTTTTTTTCTTCTTTTTTTCTTTTAATGGGACGCTGGCTTCATTTAGGCTAAATCTTATACTATAACAAAATGACATACACAGGACAAGTTAAGAACATTTTCACTAGAACAACCTAACAATTTCCAGATTATAAAAAGTAATTATTTTTACGAGAATTAGAGAATAAAATCTGAGTTTCTAAACTTGACTTATTTGATGTGATTCTGTCAGTGTGAGTTAATTAGTATTTTATAAATTACATATCTCGCCAGACTCTCAAGGGTCCAAAAGGTTCCAGCTAGCTTTTTGTGGGTAATGAATAGCACATCTTGTATTTTGGGGGGAGGGGAAAACTATATATCTTTTCAGTTATTCAATATGCATTATTGCAGTTTCATTTCACATCTCAGCTACTTCCCATATGCAGTGTGGGTGGGAGCGTGAGGTGTTAGTTGTTTTACATTTGACTAAAATTACAGTCACAACAGGCCAACCCATCAAATTCACTGTGTTTAAAAAAACTACATAAGCTAGTAGGTTTACATTAAATGTCACAGTTATCAGTTAAGAACTATGTAATAGTGTAAATCAGACTGAGTATATCCCCTTATCACTTCTAAGTTAAAATTAATTCTGTTTTCCTTTTTCCACTAACAATAAGCATGAAGCTATTGTTCACAGCAGCTGGGTGTACCCCTTTCTTGGTCTGTGTCACTCTGTTTTCATGTTTTATAATCGTACATTTCTAGGTCAGGTTTAAGCTCAAAGCTCTTTAAAATTAGCTTGTCATTGAGTCATCTCTGAAACCATCCCATAAAGGTTGCACAATTCTCAACATCAGTAAAGGCCTGTTGACTGCAATGGAGGACTAAAACCACAGCAACATGACTACTGTTGTGTTCAATTGCATGATCTCAGTTGAACCTCATTCAGTTTTGTCAATGGGCTTAGCTGCTGTAAATGTTGATGGTTTGAAATGGGGGTTCATAAAAGTTCTTGTATCTATCAATTGGTGGTATTGTAGGGATGTTTATGAGCTCAAAAGAAAATTGTTATCCTGAAATCCATGTGAAAAAGAAAGCACACCATCTTTCAGTTCTCCAATTTTCTGAATCAAAAAAATAATAACAAAATAAAATACAGGTATTTTACAGATTTTAAAAGTGATAACCAACCCAGCATGACCAGTTTTTGTTGACTCTGTTTTGATGTGTGGATTTAAAATCCAGAAAGGGTTATGATCATTTACCCCTCTGCTCTGCATTGGTTGTGAATCAGAGGAGGTTGAAGCAGTAAACACTCAATAAAGCAATTAAGCAAAATTGTGTAGAGGTCAAACTCTAATATGCCATTATTTATTCAGAATATTATTCTTATGCAAAGGCAGCACTGCAATGTCTCTTTCTGCTCCAGACAGTGACATTAGTCCTTTTGCGCCTAATTGTAAATACACATTATTAGAAAAGCAGCATGCTCTTCCTTGTTACGCGTTACGTACGTTAGATGTCTACCTTTATCATCATAATCCCTGCCTCACATATAAAGCCTTAGTCAGCCACCTCAGTCCTGTTTCAGACTTGCATGCGAGTAATAAAATAAAACAAAAAAAATGGATAGCAATAAACTGCTAGACATTCCTATGGTGCTTTAGCTTCTCAGCTAGCATAACTATCCTGTCAAATTCTACTCTTTTCCAGTACTCAAGCTTTGGACCAAATATTTCCAAAGCAATATTAGTGCATTATAATGCTTGTCTGCTAACACAGTAAACTAAGAAGGATATCATAGGTAAGTTTGGTTAATTTGATATCAACCATCTGACCTCAGCATACTGTCATCCAGAGTATTATTGACTTTTATTTATTCATTTTATTATTCATTAATTTTCAAATTTTTTCCTACATTCAGTTGAGACAGTCACTAGGGATGAAAGCAAATGTTTTTATAGATTGAGTTCAGGGTGGGAGGGGTGGGGAGAGTGTACATGTGCTCTGTGTGTTTGTGTGAGTACGCATTTATGATTTTCTGTGAAAGAGATAATAAGGTGTATGTTTTAAATTTCTGTTACATACTGTTGTATGAAGGTTTTAAATTCTTTTTTTAAGAGTTGTTTTTACCATGTAAAGCACTTTGTGTTGCTTCTGCATGAAAAGCGCTTTATAAATAAATTTGAATTGAATTATGACATAGTATTAGTATTTAGCATGTAGCATCTTTGTGTCATTTGATCAGAATGTCTTGAGTACAACAACAAGTAATCTGGGATCAATAATATTCTACCATGTAATAGAAATTTTACTTGCAGGAGAAATTAATGATAGCATGAGACATGACAGGGAAAGGGGATCTGACTCACATCCAAATATCTGGAAATAAATCTTATCAATTTTATTTAAATTTTGTGTTCTTGCCAGAGATGTGTCTTTACTTTTAACTAAAAGCACATTTCACATTAACACAGTGACAGTGTTCACATGTTTCAAAAGCTCCTTTGAGGATAAAGAACCTGCTTTTTGCTTTTTCTTTCTTTCCTTTTTTTTGGAGCTGTTTTTGCTGTAGTTTTGTAAATGTTAGGATTATGGATTTGGACTTCCATTATTGGTTCATATCTGCTCTCTGAAAATTGACAAACCTTCCTTTTTAAAGAAAACATTTAAGAGAAGAAAAAAGAATGTAAATACATTTCCTCAGCTTGCTGTGACATCAGACATATCTCATAATGCACACACACACAGCCTTATTAACATTAAAAAGGCAGGGATTGATCTACATGCACAACTCTAATTCTGTAATCCCTTTTTCACAGTTGCACACAAGTTATTACTTTCTAAAAGTACTGTAAAGCCTCGTCAAGCCCCTGCAACTATTGACAAGCTGCTTACAATTTAGGTTGTTTTAAATTGTGTACCATGCCTCTTGCGGCAAAATGGTTAATTTATATGAGGGCCGCTGTGAGCTAAACTCGGGTGTTCTTTGCCAGACGTGCGTTCCAAACAATACTCCAAGCACTTCTGTGTCAGCAGTGATACATATATTCTTTAGTTCCAAAATCCACAAGTTCCAGCTCCAGTTAAAGACTAAGACGGTATTCTAACAGACACTCTAGATACACATTACGTTAGGCGTTACGAGTTACACAATACGCTGTCAACAAAATGTATGACCACCACCAAGTTCACCCCACTTCCTCATCCATCCATTCATTCCAAACAAAAACAGTGAGTTGCAGTGCACCTTTCATACCTTCGTGGCGCACGCCCACAGCAACACACCCACCACAGATGCTGATGCTGATAGACATCTGTGCCACCTCATGAATATTCAAAATACTATTATGGCTCCTACAGTCCGGCCCCTAATTATTACACAATACTTATCCAATCACCAACATGTAGGAGACAAATTTAGCAAAGTATAATCATAATAAACACCCACGCCATTTACCCATGAGTCCAGTACTCAGCCCAAGTGATCAGTTAAGTAAGCAAGTCTTAAACGTCAATGTCAAATAAAAGAGTCTTCAACAGGGCAAAAAAGTCCATCCAGATGTTCAAAGCTCTTCTGCTTACTTGAGAAGGCACACTTTGGTAATAGGTCTATTACCAACTAGTCTTAATTTTAATCCGAACTTGCACAAATCCTCTCTTATCAAGAACAGTCTCCACAACGCTACCAGTCAGCCATGAGTTGTGAGGTGCAGACTCATCCAAGATTACGACGACATCTCCTGGAACAAGATTCCTTTTGATGCTCTGCCATTTCTGTCACTCCTGAAGTTGAGGTAGGTATTCCTTCAACCGGTGCTTCCAGAACAGATCGGCCACATACTACACTTTTTTCATCGTCGACGTGTGTAGATTTCATCTCTGGAAAACACTCCTGGTGCCAATGAGGGCTTGGTCTTCCGAAGAAGTAGATGTTTTTGAGTCAAAGCTTCTAAATCGTGAACATCAGTCGAGGCTTTGGTTATGGGGCGACTGTTAATGATAGCTTCAGCTCCACATAAAACTGTATGAAGACCTTCCTAATTAAGATTCTGAGTCTTCAACACAGAGTTCAGAACCTTCCGTACAGACTTTATGAGATGCTCCCACACTCCACCATGATGCGATTCAGCGGGGGGATTGAAAATCCACTTGATTCCTTTCTGAGTGTCACTGATCTGAGCATGATTCCATCCTCTTACTCCTTTTCTTAATTCCCATTCAGCTCCAACAAAGTTGGTCCCGTTATCTGAACGTAGTTCCAACACCTGCCCACGCCTGGCGATGAATCTTCAGAAACCATTGATGAAAGAATCGGTGTCTAATGATGACAATACCTCCAGATGCACTGCTCTTGTTGTCATATAGGTAAATATAACTCCATACCACTTCACCATGGTCCTGCCACGCTTAACCTTGAAAGGGCCAAAACAATCAACTCCAACACAAGTAAATGGAGGTTCATCTGGACTTCTTGTCTCCAGGGAAAGATCTGCCATCCTTTGACATCCTGGTGCAGCATGCAATCTGCAACAAGTGATGCACTTGGATAAGGTCTTCCTAATAGCAACACTAGCACCTGGCATTCAGAATCTTTGGCGTAGCTCAGTAAGCAGGTGACTGTGTCCACCATGACCTGTCAGTTGATGCACATGTCATAGAACAAATTGAAAAATGTGAAGGTCTTTAGCCAGAATAGCTGGATGTTTTGTTTCAGCCGGCATGGCTGCTCTACTGAGCCTTCCCCCAACTCTTAAGACACCATCTTCCTTCAGAATAGGATTGAGCTTGTAGAGATGGCTTCCTCACACTTCCTCCTTTCTGCAAACTTGTCACTTCCTGTGGATATCTCTTCCACTGACAATATTGAATAATAGCAGTTTCTGCTTCCTCAAATTCTTTTAGTGACAAGAAATTCGACCCAGCAGGAATCTTGATAGAACTCATATCTGTCTTCAATTGTTCTTTAATTGTCACTTCATCAAGGCCAGAACTGGTCATGTACACTTTCAGTTGCTTCCTTTCTTTAGCAAGCGTCAACAACAACCATTTGAACCTGAGGATCCATGCAACAATCTTTTTCAGTTTGACCAAAGAAAAGTGATCAATGAAGCTCATGATTGGATCCACCATCTCACTAACATTTGTAGCATTCACAGGTAGAATGGTCTTGACTTCTGGATCCTCTGAAGAGATCTTACTGAAGCTATCTGGATTCATTGGCCATTTCCTTTCAAGCTCCTGCAGAAACTTGGGTCCTGACACCCATGTATCAGTCTTCAGGAAAGACTCAACACTGGCTCCTCTGGAGGCGATGTCTGCTGGGTTACTGTGGGTATGAACACACCTCCACTGGGATGATGTGAATAAGGTGAGTATATCTGCGACTTTATTCGCCACAAAAGTCTTGAACCTAGATGTTTCATTCTTGATATACTTCAAGAAGTACTATCAGTCCAGAAAACAGACTCTTGCAGTTCCATCCTTAATTCTTTCCTCCACAGTTTATCCATCCGACTTGCAACCACTGCTGCTGTCAGTTCCATGCGAGGTATGGTAATGGATTTGAGTGGAGCAATACATGCTTTCCCCATTATGAATGCACAGTGCACGCATCCTTCAAGGTTGTGCTGCAACAAATAAGTCACAGTTCCAAACTCTTCCTCACTTGCATCTCTGAAGTGGTGCAGCTGAGCGCTCGTAGCTACTCCAAAGTCCAGAAGTTTCAAGTATCGGTTAACTTCAAACCCTTCAAGCTGATGAAGTCCTTCCAACCTTTCTATCCACCCCTGAGCAACATCCTGTGGCAAAGGATCATCCCAGTCACCTTGTCACCTGAAGGATTCCCTTTGCAACCAGTACAACTGGTGCCAAAAAACCCAGGGGATCACAGATGGAGCTCATGATGGATAAAACTCCCCTTCTTGTCAAAGGTCTGTCTTTAAGCATGATGTTAAATTTTAATATATCCAACTGAACACACAACTGTACGCCCAGTACACGCTCCACTGGCAAATCATGACACTCCATATCCAGGTTTTCCATCTCTGTGGACCTTTCATGCTATGGTATAGCAGCAAGGAAATTCCGTCAGTTTCTAATCCATTTGAGGAGATGAGAGCCTCTTTTGTTGCAAAAAGCACAGAGTCCTTGATACATCAGAACAGCTTCCTCTTCAGAACTCACTGAAACCAAACAGTCGTCTACATAAAAGTTGTGAAGCACGATGTCTGTCACATCCTCTGAACATTTTCTCAGTGCAAGATTTGCACAGTTTGGCGATGACATGGCACCAAGCAAATGAACAACCTGCCTGAGGCCTCCGTTTGGCCAAGAGAGAAATCTCAACAGATCAGAATCAGATGGTGGTACTCTGACCTGATGAAGCATTGCCTCTATATCTGCCATGATGATAACAGGCTCCTTTCTGAATCTGGTGATGACACCAGCCAACGAACTGGTCTGGTTAGGTCCTTGTAAGAGTTGTGCATTCAGAGAAACTCAAAATGTAAATGTAGCACCACAATCAAACACAGCTCTTATCTTCTTTTTCTGAGGGTGGTAGATGCCATGGTGTGGTATATACCAAACCCTTCCATCAACATGTACAAGATCTTCATCTGGAACTCTCACAGCATAGCCCTTGGAGATGATGTCGTTCATGAAATGCATGTAATCAGAATGGTACTGATGGTCTTTGATAAATCTCCTTTGTAACATCAAAGCACGCTGTTTTGCCACTTTCTTATTGTTTGGCATCTTCAAATCCATTTGCCTCCGAAGTAAACCAATAGCATATTGACCATCTTCTAACTTGACTGAATCTGTGACCAACTCCATGAAGCAATGATCTTTCCTTGACCATCCAGGGTCGTCATCTTGGACACATTCCAGGAAATCCAATTTCATCTGCTGTTGCCACAGATCATCAAGTTTAGACACAGATATCCTATTAACAGTGACACTCTTCTGCTTATTTCCTGTGTCTCTACCACAGTCATCTCTGAGTGGTCCATTTATTGTCCATCCAAGGATTGTTTTAACTG
>JBBBVU010000003.1:18143992-18183518 GCA_037177055.1 Atherinosoma microstoma
AGATAGATAGATAGATAGATAGATAGATAGATAGATAGATAGATAGATAGATAGATAGATAGATAGATAGAAATAATCTAAGGAGAAATCAGAAAATGTTGCAGAAAAAAAGTGTATAGCATTATAGTTTTGCATGTCAGTGCTTTAAGGTCACATGAATAATAAGCCTAATAAGCCTGTGTTAATCATCTTCTTACAGTGATGCAGAAGGCCTGGAGAGAGAGAAATCCTCAAGCTAGGATCAGAGCAGCTTACCAGGCCATTGAAATAAACCACGAGTGAGTTCTAGTGTGCTCTGACAGTTGCATATCATGTTCCATGTATCTCGAAACATCCTGCAAATCATACATTAGCACAGAAAAATAGAAACGGTGCATTAAATCATCAGAGACAGCTTGTTTGAGCCGATATTTTACGCTGACATTGTCATCACAGCACAGTGTGAGAAAGAAATTCATAGCTGACTAGGGGTTGAACAATTAATTGTATTTTAATCGAAATCGCAATTTAAAATATTGCAATTAACAAATTGGAAAGGAGTGTGATTAACTTTCATGTAACACGCTGCACCTTATCCAGGTTTTACACCTGCAGCATCCACGGGTTTTAAAAATCTACTGCTTTAGTTCTCTTTTTTAGTATTAATAGTTTTCAGTTTTCTGTAGTGGCTGATGTACTGTTACAGATATGCTCATGTGTGCTGAATCTTCTTAGTCTGCTGTGAAAAACCTTTTCCTAATGGTGCAAATGAAGATTGTTTATCCCCCCCAGCATAATCAAGTTCCTGTAGCGATTACATTATGTTCTCGTAATTGATGCACACACAAACATAAATGGCATCTTGATTTGCACCATAAAGAAAAACATAATGAGAATGAACAGTTAATAAATACACCCAATTGTGTCTTATTTTCTGTGTGCAGATGTGCTGCAGCATATGTGCTTCTAGCAGAGGAAGAAGCCACAACCATCACAGAAGCTGAGCGCCTTTTTAAAAAAGCATTGACTATTGGTAATTATGGATGTGAATGAACACTAAGAAGAATAATCCTTCTTTGTAAAGAAAAACAGAGATAGCCAATGAGATTAAGCGTAACTCCTTCATGCAGTGCATACTCTTTGACACTCGGATGGGTGGGCACGATTACAAGAACAACAGATCATGTTTGCTTGCACCTGAATGTAATCAGAAGTACAACATAAATGTGCGTGCCCTTTTGTCTACACTAGATTTCATTTCTGGTATGTTTTTGACACTTTCTATTTTCTCTTTGGGATCTACAGCTGGGAAAGATATCAACTTACTGGTGTACATTAAACGCAGACTGGCAATGTGTGCACGCAAGCTGGGACGTATCAAAGAAGCAGTGAAAATGATGAGAGATGTGAGTTTTTAATTCAAACACTTTCTAATCAACGTCAAATATTAACCAGTGATCCGTGGAGTTTGTCTAATTACCAAAGCGGTTATTGAAGGCAATGGTAGAACAGCATGTTTCATCTTTTTACAGTTAATGAAAGAGTTTCCATTGCTGGGAATGTTAAATATACATGAAAACCTCTTGGAGGCACTTCTGGAGCTTCAGGCATACGCTGATGTTCAAGCAGTCCTTGCAAAATATGACGGTAAGACTAAACTTCAACTAGTAGAAAAAAAAATATCCAGTAATTTACACATTTGCCTCAAGAAATAAATTGCTTATGTCACCTGAAAACAATTTCTGCCTCCATTTTAGACATCAGCTTGCCAAAATCAGCCACTATATGCTATACATCTGCACTGTTGAAAGCACGGGCTGTTTCAGATAAGTATGTCATCTTTTGGTTGATATTGTGTCAAATATCTGTTAGCACTCAACCACACACACCACTAATTTTCTGCATCCTTTAAGCTAATTGTACATGGCTGCACCAACAGCAGGCTTTAAAGTAACAGTGTGCGGCAGTTTCTGGCCTCTATCAGTCAAGCTAAAGACAGCAAACATCTCAAATAGCGTCCAACAACTATCTAACAACAAATTGCATCTATATTTGTAGGAGAGATTGCATGTCAAGGGGGAAAAAAAGCATCTTTGGCTTCACTCTGAAGATCTTTTCTTCTTCACCTCTGATTTTGGTCTGCCTGAATCGGCTTCTTCTTTTCTTGTTTCTGCATGTTTAGTGAAGTTGATTCATGCACTATTGCCTTTTTTTTTTTTAATGGTGTAATAAATATGATTCTTGATTTTTCTAAATACATCTCACAAAATACGTCTTTCTTCTTTGTAGCACTCTGAACAGTGCTCCTATTTTCTGCACCTTTTGTGCCTGTAATATGGCTGCTCTGCATAAATATATAACATTCTAAGATAATGAATCTTATATTATCTTAAAATCTAAGATAATAAAAACAAAAAATAATTTAGTTAAGTTAAATAATGATCAAAACCGAGTTCTTTGCAATTGTTACACACTGTAAACGTTAATGTCTTCGTTAGCAGTTGTAGTCTCTCATATAAGCTGTTGTTTCCTCAGGTTCTCTCCAGAAGCAGCATCCAGGCGGGGGCTAAGCACAGCAGAGATGAATGCTGTGGAGGCCATACACAGAGCTGTTGAGTTCAATCCACATGTGCCAAAGGTCAGTCTTTTGCCAAATAGTACCTTGTGGATATAAAAAAAAAAAAAAAGACTGTGTGCTCTGTTGCTGTAATGTTATTTCTTTGTATTTTTGGTATTACAATTAGTATGAATTATCAATATTGACATAGATCATTAGCTTAACAATTGTTAGATTGAATCCCATCTAACATTTACAGTTTGAAATATATAGGTTTATTTCTAATACTATTTTAACCTGATCATGCCATACCTATGTGTGTAAAGGTTTTTTATGAACAGGAAAGCAGAGAGGCAAAGGATCAGTCCAAAAAAACAAAACAAAATTAAGGGCATGTTGTTGGCTGTTTTTGGTGGTACGGCCAGTCTCCTTCATTGTAAACATACTGGCTGACCAGGAGATGTCAGTGTGGGTCCTTATTATTGAAAGTGTCTGCATGAAACATTTTTCTAATTTTTCTCTAGCTAACATTAAAGTTTAAACATTTGTATTTATTGTGGTTGTTTTCATTTTAAATTGCACTCTGTTGAATTGAAGCTTCTTTTTTGGCCATATTTACTGGTTGCTCTAACATATTGCAGTGCTGTTTGAAACATGCTCTGAATACATGTATATACACTTCAGTGCTCAGTTTGAAGCTTGTATTGAAAATTCGTTACTGCGTTGTCATTAAAATCTGCATGCTCTGTGCAGCTCCATATACAGCCGAAGCAAGGAGAACAAGGGACTACACCTGGATATCTCAGGTTGTCTTACATCAGTTCCCACAGGATTAGATGTTACATGCACACACACACAGAATAATACACTACTAGTTGCAGCAGAGTTTTGTCCCAGTTTCGGCTTTGTAGTGTGATGTTTCATTTTACAGACTCCCTTTTTTTTTGAAAGAGAGAAAGATAATCACTGTGTTTGTATATTTGGACGTGGGAGATGACATTCATCACTTTGATCCAGCCTTTGATTTTTAAAGTGAGGGCCCTCATCTTTAGTGTCTTTCCAACTGCTCCCTCCTCATCCTGCCCATAGACAGCCGCCCTCTCTCCTCTCATCACGTACCCTCATCCTATTTCTTATCCTCTCATGTTCCCTTATCCCCTCTCATCCTCTGTTTGAACCAAACACACAGTCTGAACATGACCACCACTGCCAACTTTGTCAAAATGTCTTTTTTAGATCTAGATGAATCTCTGAATGGCTTTATTCATTTTTAACACATATTTTATGAAAGATTATTGGAGGACTCCTCTTTCAGACTTTAATCCAGGAATTTGTTACTCATTGAGCATCAGGAATGAAAATGCAATATTTTGAGGAGGGTGGGGGTCTTTTTGTGTTGTCTGGCATGTCTGAATGATGAATGCACCTGTGGCTTGGCTTGGACCCTTTTAGATGTGCTCACCTTTTGTCTCCTGGAGCAGATTCAGTCTGTTGGGTGTTACAAGATTTCTGCCAGACTTGTAGAGCTAACTGCTGTTTTATTAACAGCTCAGAAACAATTAAATGCTTATATTAACTAATAAATATTCTACTTAAAAGTAGATTTATAATGTTTTAACAAGAACATGTACTCAAATCTGGCTTGAGATATTAGATATATACCTCTATTGATATTAAATCTATATTAGAATATGAATACACACAGACAATGCATGGTTACATGCACAGTTTAGTCAAACTAAGGTCAAGACTTCGACCAGGTGCATAAAAAGGAAAAGGGTTTGGTTTGGGTTTTTTTTAAAGGGAAAAGGGGTGATTTTTGTTGTTTGATTTTTTTAAAGAAATTTCTCAAATGCCTCTCCCTTATTACTGGTGGTGTCTCTTTGGCAACATGTTAAACCCCCACATGCTGGAGTGGAACTGCTCAGTGGATCATACTGTGTTTGCACTGGGCATGTTCCAGATGTCAGTGTGTGTAACTGGGTGTGAATGGACTGTTTCTTTTACCTCAAGGCAAATAACGTGAGTTCACAGCCATGCTAGCAACTCTGCTACAGTACTGTGCAAAAGTGTGGAGCCTCCCTCATCTCTTTGTATTTTGCTTAGTTGAACAATAGTTTTCCAGACTTTCTCAATTTTTTCTTTCTCTTATTTTCAGTTTAGTCATTGTTCAGGACCATTTTCGAGTTTTTGTTTTCCCGTACTACATAACACTAACCTATGAATCAGTCAAGTATAAAAAAAAAAGTACTTAACTCAAGTGTTGTGTCTACATATAACGAACAACTCGGCAAAGAACGGTGGTTTCCTGGTGATAGTTCATGACTTTTCCACAGAATTGTAGATGCTTACTTTGATATTTCAACATGCTCACGATGCCCACACTTACTCATCAAGAGAAGTCCAGCTGAGGGAGATAGGAAATATTAATGATTTGGAAACCAAAGTACTGTGAAAATGTAAATTTTTTCTGACAATGGAGTAATAGTAAAACTCAAGGCACATACAAGTATTCTTTCAACCTGCTATCAATGCTGGAGGAATGATCAGCATAAAAATTCAGTAGATATTAGAGACTCTCATTAGGATTTAGGTATCCATAAGGATGAGTAAGGAATGCTGACTATATGACCATCAAAGTCAGTAGGCATCTTCACTGTACAGTCACTATGTGTTCCTAATTTTAAATCAATTCAGTCTAGACTTAAGTAAGCAGCCAAATCCTGACAATCCCTGACATAACATCCCCAAAACCAGTGGCACCCTTGAACTGGTGCACCACTGGAGGAATATGACTAGCTCAAGTATTAAATGATGCAAGAAGCGGTGTGGGTATATTATCAAGCATGCCAAGCAAATTATATTAGAATATCATGCTAGGCCACATCACATGAGTTCATTCAAACTGTTCAAAAGGCTATACACACAGTAATCCTACATGAAACATACACACACACTTTAGTCTAACAGCTGTTTCAGTGCACACAGTCCTCCTCCCACATACTTTCTTTCTCTTTTCCTCACCAGTTCTCCATCTTCCCTCTAATTCTTCTTTGCTGACTTCCATTTTCCTCTCTTCATCTTCTTGTCTTCTTACGTTTATCTTCCACTCGTTTATCCATCCAACTGTCCGTTTTGTTTAGCTTTTGTACCAGCCAGTGTTTAAGTAACCGACAGATTCCCAAATGCTTGGATCATGGACTGAGTGTTCCTGTTACCTAAATCTGTTTTACATTTTCATGTACACCATCTTTTGGTTAATGTATGTTCATTTCAAGGCAGTCAGGGCGACCTGATCCCCTTTATCTTGCTAGTTTGCTCCACTTTGGATCGTAGTTTTTTATCCCACCTCATTCTGGATGACATTATTTCATCTAGATTGCCTGTCAGGGCTCAGAAAAGGCAAGTTTTTCTTACTATACCTCTAAAATTGGCTATTTGGTTTGTAAATTGAGTAAGCGAAGCAGCCCTAGGTTTGTTTGGAATGAAGATGGATGAGGTTAGATTCAGAGGGAGTTGTGACATGAATCCCACTGTAGTTTAGGATTTGGCCATTTTTCTTGTACTTTTCCCTCTTGTAGTCAAGAATAGAGCAGATGATAACAGCGCTGTTTATTGAAGCTCTTATTTTCTAAACATGTTGGTTTAACTGGACATGTGTTTGTCCAGCACTCATGCAGCAGCTACAAAGCTGATGTCATTGTTGACTGTGTGTCCCATTGTAAGTGCTGCAGATTAGAATCAGAAGGAAGCTTATGAGTTATGCTCTGGGCTTATGACTGCCCAGGGATAAAAGGAGAACACATGAAACTCAATCCCTTCATCAAAGAGGCGGCAGTGAGTGGAGAGGCAGACCTCAGAGCGAGGAGGTGGGGCGGGTGTGTGAGTGAGGTGTCACCAGGTCTAATGCCATGGCATGCGAGGAAGGACAGCTGAGCAGTCAGCCTCTCTAAATGGTTAATCTCAAAACACAGAAGAGCCAGACCTGTTTGTGTGCTGTATACTGTCTTCTCATTATCAGCACTAGATTAATATGGAGAGGGAAAAAAAGTAAATCTGCTAAATATGTCAGATCTGGGAGTTAAGTTAAAACAATTTGGCATTTCTTCAAATTCTGATCGTTTTCTTCTTAAAATGACAACAATGACGTTTAAGGTTGGAGCTAAAAGCGTCTTTCTCTACCTTTTAGTAACGCTCTTTATTAGTGCAATGCTTACTAAAGTAGATAACAATTGTCTTGTTCTGCACAACAGACAAGTAATGGGTTTCCACTGTGATGGTCGGGTTGGCTGACTGCCTCACTACTTGTACCTTGGGAGTAGAGCATGATGAAATGTTTGTGCTCAGAATAAAGGAGAACAGAATGGTAAGGAGGATAAATGCAGTCAGTCAAGTGTCTTGACTGGAGCAGAGAAAGCTGATTTAGCAGACAGTATGAGAGCAAACAAGCAGCTTCTGGTTGTTTTTAGCTGCTGATTCTTGTAACGGCCACAGTGGACCTTTGGATTGAAAAGAGTAAAAGCTAAAGGCAGAACAATTCTCTGGAATTTTTTAGTTAGGGAGGGGAAGACAGGGTATTTTTCAGTTGCTATTTGCTTTATTGAGCTTGTAACAGTAAAGGTGGGAGAAGCACGGGATGGTGAGAGACAAAAATAATGCAGGTCAGGTGTGGAGTTTCAAAATCCCTACATGTATTGTTTATGTGAAAACAATTCATATCAAATAAAAAAAATTGCTACTTCTTACTACTACTATAGCAAATAGGTATGAAGGGATAAGGCTTTTGGCAATGAGGAAAAGAGGACAAGAAAAGGCTGATAAATGGGTTCTGGAGGTTAAGTGTAAAAGACATGCCCTTTTTTTGTGTTTTTTTGGAAAACATCCTTCAAGGTAAAAACATATTCAGAAACTCTTCTGACTGTTGTCATCACGTTTTGGAAAAATTTTGATTTTTGAAAACAATGTCCCAGATAAGCACGTTTAGGGTCTATGTTAGTGTCTGTCACGGTAAGGAACCAACCCTCATCTTCACATTTAGACCGACACATTCACGGCCAGCATACTTCAGGGGTAATGTGATGGGTGTTTTAACATTTTTCAGTACAGATAGAGGTTATTTCTGAAATGGTACCATAACTCTCTGGATGAAAAACAACACCTATTACATTTAGTCTAAGCCTCAGTTCAGTTTATCATCTTTTTATTGTTTACCATAAACTAAATGAAATTTTTATGAATTGAATTTGTGTACATTTTTTCTGAGTTTTGTTCAATTGCTAGCAGGTGGGTGTATGTGGCTGCTGACAAACTACTGTATTCCAGTATGAAGAAGTAAAGAGAAATACAGTATATTGTGTAACTGCAGATTGGTATAGAAGAGGTTTTCTTATTGGGATGGGAAGTAAATTTAAGGACGATGACAAGACAACGGCAGCTTACTGTTATATATCTGGGATAGAGGGAGCAGTGTACCGATCCAAATATTGAAAAATATCTGTATCAAGTTCGGTATTGGTATCAGATCGATACAAGCATGACAGAATCAATACCTCAGTTTGTGTTTTTACTCCTCTACAGTCTAGGAACCAAAACGGGAGTTTCATGCAATATTTCCTGAAATACAAAAGGGTTTGGGGCAAAAAGAGAGAAACTGGGAAAACAGCAGAATTGTAGTTTGTACTTTTGATCAATTATTTGGACTTTTTTCACTGATAATTTTCTGCACTTGGTTTGAAAAAAGAAGGAAAAAGAAGCTAAGAAGATCATGACGCACTACCTTCTCCTACATGAAAGTATATAAGCAGTTTTCTTTTATAAGTAAGAAGTACTGATTACTGTATCGGTGATACTGGCCCAGTATTAGTGTGGTATTGAATCAATACTAAGTTTTACAGTATTGCACACTACTAGTCTGGAAAATAGAAACCAGGCTTCTTGCCTTGCAAGCTTAAAGAAATGTGAAGACGAGTTTGTTGAAGACAAGGATGATCCCGGTGAGAGATCATTGCCGAGCTGCAATCCAGGGGCTAAGGGTGGAGACAGGCAGGGGGAGATGGGTGAAGCAGCATGGTCCGGCTGGCTGGCTGAGCCTGTGACCATGGAAGGGATTAGACAGGATTAACTGTGGGGTAACCTTCCCAAAGTGTCAGTCTGAGATCCAGAGGGCTGTGAAGCTGGCTGCCTGGGAATCCAGCCCAGGGGGCCCCCAGCACTGTGCATTGGTTTTGTTTAACTTGGTCCCCTGCAATACTGAGCACCACAGGATGAATTGCATAGAAGGCCAGCTTTATCAAAGCTAGAAAGCAACTATTAATGATTTATTTGCTGTCAAAGCTACACATCATTTAAAGATGTTTAATACATGATGGCCTCATGATGAAAATATATTTTCAGTCTGCAGGGGGTTTGGTCAGGATAGTTGCACAACAAGGTAGAGTAAATAAGATCTTGACTTTGAAACAAGAAAATTTTGAGAGCAGAACCATTAAAGCTGCATTAAATGATTTAGAAGCACAAAGCGGAGACTCAGATGAGCATAGTTGAGCCTCAGCAAGGAGTTGCCTACTTCTGATTGCACACAAACAAAGCAACATTCCATTTGAGTTCACTTTCTTTCCTACTGTTCAAAGTCACAAGGTTAATATTCACAAGGGTGTTTTGGTATAAAAATATCTGACAAAAATACCAGTGGTCTTTGGTTGTTGTGTTTTTTTTTTTGTTTTTTTTTTTTGCCTTAATCCAATGAAAGGTTGTCTGTCCTAAATCTAGAGAGGTGGTTCCCAATTTAGGGTTCTTGCAACTGAAGAGAAAGTAACACATGTATGAAACTATTACAAATTTACTGGATTATTAGAAGTTTATGTGAGGATTGTAGGCAACCAACAATACGGTTTGACACAGTACATTACATTGGCTGCTGTGTGTTTGTCCATTTGATAGAACTGCGGGAAAATAAAAGTAGATCTGAAAGGGTGCTTTTACAGCTGCACAAATGGCTGACTGATGTGATGTTCAATAAAACAGCTTAGCTCCCAGATTGGGTCATCATGCAGTGCAAAAAATTCACATGCTTGGTGTACAACTTTTTGTAGGTCAGAGAAGGGTTCAAGGGAAAAAATGGGGGTATGATGTGTCAGAAAGCATAGCAGAGGATTTCATCCAAAAAATGTCTCCAGTTTCAACCATCCACAATGCAGGTGCAATTGGGTGCATATATATTTTTTTTTTAAACATGAAAGCATCCTCATCAGCTTTTACTAATCACAAAATTTTTCCCCCAAAATTTTGAAAAGTCTTGTGAAATGTAAAGAAAAACAAAATCTAAAAGACAAAAGAAAAGTTCATGGAGCGGTTTACCACTGTGAGATGCTATGGTGAGAGAGCTCCAAAATTACTCTGTATCAAGTAGGAAAGAATTTTAGGTTCGCTGTACATTAGAGACACATTTGGAAACCTAAACTGAAAGACCACCAACAGCCCTCCTACAGTACAGCATGACTATCTAGTTGAAATCAATGTGAGGACTCATAAACACTTCTTGATACCGTCGTCACTGAACACCTTTAATTGCTCATTTTGCTTAAAAACGACAACAATCTGTCTGTACATGATCAATGTGGGCACAAAGACTTGAGGCACCACACAGGTCAGTCAGACACTGAACAGACAATGTTTTTTTTTTCCCATTTCCCCATCTTTAGTACTTATTAGAAATGAAGAGCCTGATCCTGCCTCCAGAGCACATCTTGAAGAGGGGTGACAGTGAGGCAGTAGCATACGCTTTCTTCCACCTGCAGCACTGGAAGCGAGCAGAAGGAGCCTTAAACCTACTACACTGCACCTGGGAGGGCAGTATGTATAACTTATATAACTTGATTTTTTTTATCTGAAGTACTTCACTGAAAACTGTTTCAGCTGCTATTTGTTGAGTCTTAAATTAATGTCATGTGTCCTTCGTTGCCTTTACAGCCTTCAGAATAATTCCGTATCCACTGGAGAAGGGTCACCTGTTTTACCCTTATCCAGGATGCACAGAAACAGCAGACAGGGAACTACTGCCCTGTAAGTACAGCAGCAACTCTAACCTACTTGGAAGTGTTTGTCTGCACAGTCTGTGACAACATGCTGCTCTTTGTCATTCTTTCCTCTCTCATCGTTGCTCCAGCATTCCACGAGGTGTCTGTATACCCAAAGAAAGAGCTTCCCTTCTTCATACTCTTCACAGCTGGCCTTTGCTCTTTCACTGCCATGCTGGCCATGCTCACACATCAGTTCCCTGAGCTCATGGGTGTCTTTGCCAAAGCAGTAAGTACTAATAGTCTTTGTCTCTACTTCATCACTTTACATATGACTTGATTGGTTGGGTTCATCCTCTGTTATTTTTCTTTTCATTTTTTATGATGGTTATAAAAAAAACTGTTTGTTTTTATTATTTTATTATTATTATAATAATAGTAGTAATAATAATAATTATTATTATTATTGTTGTTGTTGTTGTTGTTGTTGTTGTTGTTGTTGCTGCTGCTAATAATAATAATAATATTTCTACCTTAACTACATGTTTGCAACTTGTGCCTTTAAAACCCTGTTGTAACTTCTGCCTTCCATCACTGTCTAATAAGACTGGGGGCTCATGGTGGTTGAAAGCCTGTAAAATATTTTTTTTCCCCCCAAAACATGATCTGTACTCCAGCATAAGCTGTCAGTGAATGCAACTGAGCAAAGCAAGTATGTAGTAAAAGCAAACACTCCACCTTAAAGTCATTGAAGCTCTAAATAGGTGAATGGCTTCTTTTTATGTTTATTTACTGCAGAAACGTTTTCTGTTTTTAGCCAGTTTGTCAAACTCTGCCCTTCAGCTAATCTTTTGTTTATGGTCTGCTTGTATATTAGGTCTGTCTTTTCATAGACTCATTGACTTATAGCAAAAACAAGGACACAGAGAACATCTAGTGCTCTTCCCTCTTGTTATGGGAAAGATTGGGTGCGATTGGATTTTTACTGCATGCCCCGAGCCTGGTTTGTGTAATGTTCAGAGAGCATAAAGCTGTTGCGCGATGATCACAGAGGGAAAACAGGTTTAGGGACTCTGCTGCCCTTGTTTGAGAGGGAGGACCATGGTGTTTGCCATTTGTTGTTTCTTCATTAATGGATACCAAATATGCAAAGTGTGTTGAATGTATTGGTTTAATTAATACTTGATTTGCACACGTCTAGCTGGGATAATACACCCACTTCTTCAACTATTACAGTGTCAAGTGTATCAAGCACAGTTCAAGTAGATTTAGTATGAAGCCATTGAACGTAAATCACCAACACATTTGCATTTTAAATGCCATAAGATAAACTTGCCTGCTTGCATATCCTAAATCTTAACAGTAGATCTGAGTTGATAAATTTTCAGCTCGTAATAAAAAAACTCACTGCTTGAGTTCCCTTCGAGTCAACTTACAGAGTTCAAATATATTTGTCATAAATGATTAGGCTTATTTTTTTCTTATTCTTTGTCAGAAACAGTGAGACAGAAAGACTGGACATTGTTCGTTTTCATAGATAAAAATATGCTGGCATCTAAATTGTGGATGGTGTAAAGTTTATCCACAGATTATATAAATATATTCATTTGTCGTTATATCTGCAACAAAAAATCTTCTAAGTGACACTACTTGGAAATAGCTACTCTCGCCTTTATCCACAAATGATTTTTGGGTCACGTGGACATATGTTCAACTGTTGACAACCCTCCTGAAATTTAATGCTGTAAATTGTTTTTTGCTTCTGAAGTGCAGAACCTTCTCCTCGCGTTCCTGTTTTTAGCTACTCCGCCAAGTCGAACATTCAGTACTCGTATCGTTACACCTGGCCTTGTTTTCAGAAAGGACAGAAGGCGCAACAGTCAAATGGATGTTTTTAAAGTCAGTCTTTTGATGGATTGAAGAAGGCCTTTATAATTTACATTTTCTTTTTCTGTGCACACTTTGTTAAATCGATGAGCTGGATCTTAGTGGTCTGATTGTAAATGTCCTTCTTGTGGATTTTTCCTTCTTAGACTGTAAAACAAGAAATATTTTTCAGTTTTGAAAACAATTTGTAATTCCGGAAGAGGTTTTTTTTATAAGACTTTGATATGATCATTTAATTTCCTTTGTTGAGTCATACTATGGATGGCACTTTTACAATCATAAAACTTTATTAGATATCAAAATGTCTGTAACCATGTGGTTAATTTTTCTTTTCCTCCACCTTCAGTTCTTCAGCACACTCTTTGCACCACTGGGCTTCTTTGCAGACAAGATGGAAAGCTTCATGCCGTCCAGTTTTTGGCACCAGCTGACTCGGATCTGACCCCATCTCTGCATCACTCACACACACACACACACACACACACGAACGCTGATATCACGCCAAATTCTCGGACAAAAAGTCTCTGCTCTCCTGTCTTCAGCATTGCTGTCCACTTGCTGCATTGTTACTGATTATATTGGCCGAGGTTGTATCAACACAGCAAAAGCACTCCTAAGATGCTCTCCCACACTGTTCCAGCATCCAGAGTATTTCCAAGAACACATTTGGTGAATACCATTTGCAATTGCTTTGCAGGGTCATTCACTTATCATCTTGTTAACATGGGGAAATTAAGAAAATGTTTTCAATATCCCATGAGTCTGGCTCTAAATATGAAATTTTCCTCTGTTTATTAACAGTACAAATTTAAGCAGTGAAATCTGTATGCTTTTAATGATTCCCTTAGTGTTGTCAGGTGAGGTTTGAAAAAAAATAAATAAATAAATAAAAGAACCCACAAGTCAGAAATGTGCACAAAGTTATTCTCATATGGAATATCTATTCATGAACACTTACTGTTCTCCCCTTTTCTCAGATGATAGCTATATGTTCTTTATCAACCACTAGTGGACCCCAGAAGTCCAAATCTAAAAATCTGACACCTCCTAAAAACAGAACTCTGATTTACAGTCTCGAAGTGGCTGCAGCGTAAACAACATCTCTGCAGTGAAGTAGCTGTTTTCTCTGTTGTATAAAATATGCTGCGATTCTAGTGACTAAAGGTGTAAAAACTAACTGATAATGTAACAACTTTCCAGAAAAATATGTGCCTGGTTTCAGTTTGTATTAAAACCTGTCGATGTCAAATTTGTGCTTTTTCTTTTCCACAAACATACAGTGGAAAATGTGATGAAATGAAATGTTTAAAATACTTGATCAGGTCAAGTGGTACACCACCTAGTCCTGATTGGTGTACAGTAATATTGTGGAGTCACATCATCCCAACAATTTTTTTTTTTTACATTAATACGTTTTATTTCTTTTACAACCATCAAAACAAGAGGCCACAACAGTGTGGAGCTATTGCTTCCATCTCTACAGACATCATACCAGCATCTCTTTACTCCATAAGCAGCCACAAAGAAAATGTGATAGTATTAAAGTGCCTTTTTAGTACAGTAAACAAGAAGTTGGCATTTGCTGCAAACACAGTATTGATGGTAAGTGTAGTCGCAGCTCTTCTTAATTTGATTGAATATAGGCATGTCCAAAGTGCATACAGAATTGTTTGCTTATTGGCATTACCAGATATGAAAGTATCAGTGGGTAAACATCCTTGTATAAGATTAGAAAACTGCACTTTGTAATGGTACAAAATGTGTGTTATATGTTTTAATTTGGATAACATGTTTTTGCATTTCACTCTGCCCTGTTTAAATGAATGACAGTAATATTGACAATGTGCAGCTGAATGAAAGGAAATGATGCTGAAGACAGGAGAATGTATGAACTGTAACCACCCCATGTGTGGATTTGACAGCAAAACATACAATAAATTCCTCTTTCAATTCAGTTTCCTTGAATGTGTGGTGTTTTTGTACATATAAAGTAAGCTGTAGTTGTGATGCATTTAGACATATTAGCCACTCAGGGCAAATCTTTTTATCATTAAGCAAAAAATTAAACATGTTCTTTGTAAGGTAGATATATCCCATCATTTATAATATGTAATGAAAAAAAGCTTTAGTTTTGTTTAAACTTAGGTAGCTTTTTTCTGCCGTATAAAGACAATAAATGTCATGGTAGACAATCAGCTCTCTGCCACCATCAACCGATGTTTTTATGTGGCATGCTCTGCTTTTCTGTTATACTCCTATGTGGTAAACAGCTGTTATAAAACTCCTTTAGGACTGCTAGTGAGACTTCAAGCGTTTCTTCTCAGTGCCAGAACTTGTTTTCAGGGTGCATCATGTTGAAACTTGAATTGCTCATTGACCCACATGGCATAGAGCTTCAAAGTCAAGGTAACAGTAAAGAAAGAACGAAAGGGGGGGGGACGTCATTCAAAAGTAACACGTTCTTTTTATAAGTGGGATAAGTAAGGTGTTTACACATTAAATGTGTAAATAATGTGCTCATTTTAAAAAGTCACATGTGGTTTACAATGCCATTTTGTAATTAGTCTCCAATTAAAGGAATTGGTTTTGACAGTTGGGTCAGTTAATAAGAGGTCTTAAAAACCTGCTACCAACATAATAAGCTCACCTGTTTGTTTAATTAAATGAGCTCATGGCCTTGGAACTGTGCCAAGCGTGCCCCTGAAGGTCACATACAATAGCATTTGTTGGACTGAAGTCTCTGTAAATTTGCCTCTGGTAGAAAAACACACTCCTCGTAACTTTATAGGTATTGTGTGTAAATGAATCCTGATAGATTTGGTATCTTCTTAACTAGTTCACTTTTACTAATGACAAGCAAAATAATAATCAGACAGTCTTGGGTGGCATGTGGTGTGTCAGAAATCACACAAACTGTCCATATCGGAAAACTCAAATGTCCTTTTAACTGCAACATAAATCCAACAAAACCTTTTTCACACAAAAAGGATATGTTAAATAAGTCTATTTATTTATCTATTTAGGTTTCATTGTTTGGTGGAAGTGTTTTGTCCTGTGTTGTGTTTTTCACCTTGGGACAACTTTTTTGGGTAGTAAACACAACAGTTTTCATGCTCACAGCTCTTTCACATTATGTGAGCCCCATTTGGTTTTAATATACATCTGTATATTAAAACCGAGCGGGGCTCACATAATGTGAATTGTCACTCTCAAATTTACATGCTTTACTCTTCTTTGCTGAGAACTGGTCTGTAATTTATGCTGCTCTAACACTTATTTCCTTTCACAGTATTATACTGCCTACAAACACTCACTGCTTAACAGTGATTTTTAGATCAGAGCCCAATTTTTGTTCAAGCCATGCACATGTTCAGAATTAACTGCTTACTGCTGTTGCTCGTCAAGTAGTTTGCTGGTGGATTTACTCGTCATTTTACAAGTAGTTTTACAAGTTTATGATACATTATGATCAGTGGTGCTTATCGGGGAAAATAGCTGCTCTGCAGCTGTAAATCAACCACAATCCCCATATAATTCCTCCTGAGTACTGATACTGTGCTGATGTTGGTGAAGGGGAGAAGGGGAAAATGCCAAATATTAGCTTTGCACAGACTCTGTATTCACACAATAAATCCAGTGCATGTGAGCTGGCTGAATGAATTTAAGGATTATTATGCATCTGACCATTAAACATACACTGTGCAGTTTATAGCTGTGTTCCCTGCGTAAGTATCTTTGAGAAAGGCGCTGAACCTAAAATTCTTGTCACTGATGTTGGAGTTCGTTTATGTATAAAAATACCATACATGAGATTTATGTGTGAATTTCTCTCCTTTTTTTCCCCCTGCATCTCACTATGACACCACTTAAGCTATATGCAACACTATAGCAGTCATATAATTAAGTCCAATGTCACGGTCAGTTAATTACTGATGAGGGTAATCCTCTCCTCCAAGAAAAACCATTCCAGCCAAGCATTTTCAATTCAGCTTTTAGCCTAGAGAGCAGAAATGGCGTCATTATTATTCATTTGAGTGTTGAGTAATTACATTTTGTAAGCATGGATGACAGCATTTCACTCTGTTGGTGTCCATGAATGTGAAGCATCCATGTGGACCACTCTGTCCCCTAGGACCGTTTTAGATCTGAAATGTTGTTAAATTGAGATGCCCCTTTGATATCACCATGATGGCAGAGAATGCCAGCGATGCCACTCCTGTTATTTTTACAGACTTTAGCTGGATCACACATGGTGGAGGAAAAAGCACCACACTTACAATATCAAATATAAATGTCTGATAAGTAGTAGTACAATACTACTGTCTCTGTGTATAGTTGAGCAGGTTGCCTATTGAAAATTATACAATATAAGTGACATGCTTCAAGATTCCTTGTAGATTGTAGATTTGGCTTTTAGGGGTATTATAAGATTGTTTGCTCTTGCTAGCCATGTCTATCACCTGTCAGTCCTCTTACATTACTGGAAAATATACTCTGGAATTACCTGACATTGAACTGACTGAACTGTAAACACTAACCTGGGTGTCTGCATTATTTTTATCCTCTCAATGCCATAGCTGCAGTGCAGCTAAAGCACAGGAGGCCATATAAGCTTGAAGAGAACGGAAAAGCTCTAATAAGAGTGACAGAGGGTGGATCAGCAAGGTTTAATTTAGAGCTAGTAAGATATTTCCAGACTTGCATTTCCAAGGTGAAAATGCTTCCAGATATGTCATGCACACCGAGACACTGTCCCACCAACCTCTGACAGACTAGAAGCTTAAATTGGACATAGAAATGAGGCTTCGGTCTTGACTGAATGATATCACTGTCAGAATACTTTATTGCTTTATTGTAATAGAAGGCAGCTACAAATAAAAGTTAAGATCACTTTTAGTACCATACCCAATAGATTAACTCTTGTTCCATCACCATCCATCCAATCCCAAACCATAGAAACCAATCAGTATTAATCCATGTGGGTTCCTATGTGATTTAGGTGTGAAACAGACAGACGTAATCATTGTTCCACCATTCTAATCTTTAAGAAAAATAAAGCCCCCATGCTCCTATTTACATTCAAAACAGGCTCTTTTGCTTGTAATTGACTTTTGACTTATTCTATCATTTGGTCATGTTTGAAGCACATAAGTTTGGTTTTTCCCTCTTATTACGTGGACCTGAAACAATTTCTCAATTCTTAGCTTTCACAGCTTGATGGTATATTAATTTAGATCCATTAACCCTCCTGAGAGTTGTGTCTCCAAAGACCTAACATGGTGTCTGGCTGAATTACCAGATGTTAGAAAGTCTCATTCAAGTTCTGTAGCTACTTCTTGTTTTGCAACGTCTTGGCCCAGTCTCATGAAATACTTCACTTCTCACAAACCAGCTAGAGGCGGTGGACATGTGCACAAAGGACTGAAAGCATGGTTGCATAAGATTGCTTTATAAATGTGGTCTGTCACAGTGTGATGAGAGAATAAACATGCTCTGGAAGCTTTTGTAATGAAGACAAAGTAATGAAAAAAAGCTGAAATTATAATGTTAACATAAAGCCAATCAGATAGGTTTGAAATTGGCAACAGGACTAGACAGAACTCACACAGTCAGAAATGTAATTATTCTTTGATAATTCAGATTGAATGTGCAGTTTCTTGTATTTAGCTGGCCTTAGCAGTGCCTTGTTGGACGGCATGCATTGTGCTGCTATAGAAGTTGAGCCTTTTGATTCCTTTACATCATTTTGAATCAAATATGTTAAAATGAATCAACAGCTGTTTCTGTGGTACCGTTACCAATCTGAATCGCCTTTAGCAACAACAAGAGGTAGAAAGGAGAAAGATTTCCATGAAGCAACATAACCAGCATGTGTTAGACCTATTACAGTCAAATATGCAGCATACTGTACATCAATCTTTCAAACACCAAGGTTCAAGAAGCTTAACGTTTTTGTTCATATCCATTTCCCATTTTAAGTTCACAGTGAAATAATCAAGACTTAAATTAAGAAAGGTATCTTATATCTTGATAGATGCACTAATTAGCAGCAACTTTTTATTGTATTTTAAGGGATTTGTTGAAGTACCATACAAAATACTCCTTGTCCATCTCAGTGTTCCAATGTTGATGCTTTTCTTACTCTTGTTTTAGACTACCTGTACATGGTACTGTTATTATGGTCATCTCTCTCATCCCTTATGCTCACACAGTTTTATACTGCAAGAAAAGCAGGCATCTCATATCTGCCTTAATGAAGGGTACATTTACAACTGCATACAATATAGTCAACTGTTTTACATCAAAGATTTAAAGTCTGTTTCATAAATGCTTGACAAATTGCTGTTAAAGACTATACATGATCTGTAACTGGACTAAATTTATGGTTTATCACCATCCAATAAGGGTTTGTGAAGTGTCTGTGTCAAGAATTGTTAAAGTATCACAAGCTGAGGTATAACAGTCACGAGATTCCACTTAAAGAAAGTCGTAAGAGCAGGGGCTATTGAGTCAGTAGCTCCTGAGTTTGGCCAGGTCTCCCTGCTAGGTTATGTCCAGCCAATCAGGTCGCTTGTGTGGTTTGCAGGTGTGAACGTCCACAACGTCCTCACAGTCTTTACACTCCACAGCACAGCACCACTTGAACTTGCACTCACACTTGGTGACCCGTTTGATACGCATTGTGTCGTAGCCTCGTCCGCAGCACATGACTTCGCAACCATCTGTACCTCTTGAAGACTTGTTGCACACTCTGCCAGCTGTACCCAAGGAGCCTGGAAAGACACGAGAAGAGTGAAAAATCCCTGCAGTCCTGTGGGGAATGTTGACTTCTAACTCCAGCCTTTTACAAGCCAAAATGAATGGATAAACTTTATTAAAAGTAATTGAAATACATGTTCATCTGGAGGAAACAAATAAAGATCATGAAAACAACAAACAAAAAAAATGTCCTGTGTGATGCATAAACTAATAAACCATTCAAATGCATATAACAAATAACCAATTTCACACATGCACCTCACAATGACATAAGGAGATCATGATCAGAGCCAGGCAGAGAAAGGGTGGGTCTTCAACTTTGGCTCTGACCCAGAGTCGGACTAATGTTACACATGGAACACATGCTAGCAACTGGTAAAATGAAAACACATGCTAACTGCTTCTAACTCCAGATGAAGAATACTATTGATATTTTTATGTTAAGAACAAAGCTGTGCTGCTTGTTACACGAATTCTTGATCCTCATTCTTAAGAGAAAGCAGAGATGGGAAACTCCGGTCCTCGAAAGTCACAGTCCCACAGGTTTGAGATGTTTCCCAGCTCCAACACACTTGATTCAAATTAAATGGACCTCCTCAACAGCTTGTTGTCAAAATATGCTCACTCATGTTGACCCATTAATATGAATCAGGTATGTTGCAACAGGAAATATCCAAAGTGGAGCTTTGGTTGCGGCAATCCTAACAAATTGAAAGACTGAAAAAACACAACATCTCACAAAAAACTGTTCAGGCAATGCAAAAAGTTAGTCGAGAGCTCTGCTGAAATATCTGCTGTTATATTAGAGCACTAAAATGAAAGTCTAGTGTCTATCAAAGCATCTAGTCTATCATATGGCTGTTCTGTTTGCTTGTGTTTTTAGTCATATTTCCCAGAGGATGAAACTAAATTGCTTAGCCTTTCTTGCAGCCCTACCAAGAGTGTCATTTTTGAGAATTTGAGTGAAATGACCAAATACTTTTTGAGATAATTTCTCTAGTGTCATCTCTTGTATAGCCTGAGGTTAAAAATTTAGTTTCAACCGTTTTTTAAGTATCAAACACATTTTGGATGCATTCAAACTGACACTGTTTGGTCAGGTTTAAACTAACCCAAATACACTTCCATGAAGAGGATGTTTTTTTTCTTTTCTTTTTTTTGACTGGTGTGAATGCTCATTTGCACTCTGGTGCAGACCAAACAAACTCTGGAATGCTTGATAGCCAAGGGCTTGTTCCAGAAAGCAGGTTATGTAGAAAACTCTGAGTATGTTAACCCTGAGTTGGGGGAACTCTGGGTTTTCCGTTCCAGAAAGCGAGGTAAGTCTTACCCTGAGTCTGTTACCATGGTAACTGACCTCATGAAGTAAACCTACTCTCTAGCAGGTTCACCTTAAAGTAGCCCGGAGTTTCTACCTGTCTCCTCCCACCTGAAGCAGCTGTCAGACATGGGTTGTTCATACTAACACGATTCCAGAGATTTAGAAGCTGAATTAATACCAAGCGGCAACCTCCGGTTTATGGCTTCGACATACAGGGACAACAAACGACAGTAACAAGCGAAACACAGCGCCACCCAGATGAAACCGGATACACGGGACGCAGTGTCGCACATCGCCCTTCAGCTCTTTGCTCAGTCACTGAAACCCTCTCTGATTGGTTGTAGTGCCAGCGACAGCGACAAAAGTTGAACATTTTTCAACTTTAATGTGTTGCATTGCAAGCCCCTGTGTGCACTCGCTTGGCTGAGGAGGACAGGCAATTTCCGCCTCGTCGAGCAGGTTCCATAGAAAATGAATAATTAGGGGCGTGTCCTTTTGATTGACAGGTGCCAGGTATGGGCAAAACGAGGCAGAGGGTAGCACAATTGCGGTTTTTAGCCGGCTAACAGCGCGCCTTAGCTTTAGCCCGCCTACCTTCGTTAGCTGGTTAGCTCCCGTTGGCTCCGGATTAGCTTTGTTAGCTCGTAGCTACAGGCAGCTCAGAGTTTGAATGGTGTCAAGCATCTGTCCCCAAGCTCACAGCCCTCCTCTCAGCGCCTCCTCCTCGGCCATTTTTGAGTTTACCGGGAGCCACGAACTCGTGACGCAGCCAAGATGGCGAAGGTAGAAATTGCCCAATCAGCCTCTTTTCAGCTCTTCAGAAACCTACGGGTCACGTGGTCTTAAGGTTCGTCCATTTCTTCTACAGTCACTAATTAATACACTATGATTTACGTAGGAAGAGGACTTTGCAGAAATTAAACAGACGTGTTATTATTTTCTGATCAATATCACACGAAGCAGCATTGTTTTGCAGTCACTCGGCTTTCCAGCTCTACAATAACAGCGCATGCTGCGCGCATGTTAAAACGTCATAGCAAGAGCTGTTTTCTGCGTTGCAAGAATTCATACTTTTTTATATAAATTAGACCTTTCTTTATAATGTTGGCAACACGAAAGATTTTAGAGAAACAATGGTGGAGTCATGAGGAAAGTCCTCACAAATGTCTGAAATCATAATTCCACAAATGTGTGATAGAGATCTAGTTAGTTTCCTCACCATCATCTTCCTCCTCACGTGAAGGAGATTAGTCCCCATAACTATATCTAAAATAATAAATCAGGTTAATAGGTTAGAGGACATGTACTGTATGAGTTCAAACCGCATCTGTTGGGGGTTTAAATCACTTGACTGAATATTCATTTGGTATACAAGTATGTTGCCTCTGTGTTTTTCACCCTTAGCATTGAACCTACTTAAAACTAAGATTGTTCTGTCCACCAATGTTAACCCACATCCTCCAGTTTTAATAAAGTTAAATATCCAGTTGGTGGATCAGTGGATTCCAACTTCCACATGGACTCAGGCAGCAGTTTCTTCCCATGCTGCTTCTCTCTCTTTAGCAGCAACAGTGTTCCTTTTTTAACAAAATAACTCTTTGTGAAAACTGCATCAGCTACTTTGAACACCAAAGTAAAAACAGAAACTCCAAGACTGCATCAATTTAATGTTGCTTTATTGTTTACTTGCGGTGAACGTCCTGGCTGATGGGGAAGGATTTACATTTTCGCTCCTGGGCAATTGATGTGCTGTCTTTCTTCTTCCCATTTTTTTTTTTCTTTCTGACTAGTCGTTTCATGCAATACTGTCCCCAAATGAGCATTGTAGGAACTGCATGACGTTGTCCACATAGTTTCTTCCACTTCAGGACAGGACAGTGTGAGAGCAAACCAAACCAAAGGAAGGTGTGATATTTCTTTGCATTCCCTGCTCAACGGAACCGAGTCCTCCGGAATATCCTGGTGTGAATGTACCCAGATTGCAAATAAAGCACCAAAGAAAATATGCACTCAATCAAATTAAATGTTGTTTGTCCTGCATATCTTTTAAATATGCAGGAAATATTGTCCTGGTGAACTGCTAAATACATGTTTGCAAGTTGTTATTTTTGCATGCTGTTTGGTGTTAGGCTGATCGTTTGCATTAGTATCATCAGACATAATTTTGTTGCCTCCTACAGCCAGAAATCAGGCTGATGATCACCATGTTTGCAGGACCAGAAAAAGAACAACAAAGAGATGACGCAGTGTCTAGCAGCCAGGCAGGGTGATAACGTTTGGTGACCTTCCCACATACCGTAATTATCTAATTTATTCATCCTTAATGTGTAAAAAGTGCCTCTTGTAATAATTCAACATGCAGTTGCACAAACTTTAGTTAATATGTGTTCTTTGGTTGGCCAAAACCACAATCATCTCAAGCTAATTGCATTTTGGACAACTTACATAGATGGCCAACAGCTAATGCTGGCAGTTGACCAACAGCAGTGGAGATGTTGATGCTGAAAACTGAGGCTGTGTTTTCCAAACCAAAGTATCACTTTTCCCACACTCTTCAGGAGGGATTAGCCTTCCCAACTGAATAGTCTCAGACCCAAACACAATTGTGTCCATGTACTCAGGTATAAAATATAAGCCTAAGATCAGATGCCAAGTCTAATAACAGTGCATCCCTGAAGTAAAGAGAAGAGGATAAGAGAACATTATTCCTCCCGGGCTCAGGGAGTGGAGTTTAATACTAACCAAAGGAAGGATTTGAAAAATAAGCCTGCATGTATCCTTAGGCTGTGAATTCCTTAACAATGGAGATTAGCAGTGAGGAGGGTCATGGGCTACCTTTTAACAAGGAAAGACAACCTGTCTTTTGAGTGAACACACCTTCATTGCCCCTAAGTTGTCAAAGTGCAACCAAGCTAACTGCAGGGAGGAGCAGAGGAATCCATTAAGTTAGTACCTTCATGTCCCCTGCATATGTTATCTTTCCTAACCTATTAACAGTCAGCTCCTTCATGCTCTACTGAAGCCGCTGGATTGGAAGACAAAGACGGAGCCTAACAAGGCAAAGCAAACATTAGGAATTAAAGGAGATGTTAAAGGTCAAATGATTGAACTTTAAGCTGTGAAGGAATGCAAACCTTCAGTGGTCTGATTCTCTTAGATGATGTTGAACTAACATACCATCTGTTTACAATGTTTCATTAAAAAATATAATCATTTATGGTTATATTGAATATTATAAATTTAATTACCAAATTAAAAAAGCAACATTTTACTTAAAGTAATGAATTGCAAATTGTGTATCTGAAACATTTCATCACGATGTATTTTATTAATTTTGTTTATCTTGAAGATTATGATAATTTATGGACTGCTAATTAACTTGTCATTACAGCATATGGGCTAGAAGCAAGAAGACTTCAGAATAAAATAACGCAATACAGAAAAAAGGAGTTTCTGATTAGAATACAATGGACAACTTAAAATGGAGAGCGCTAACAAACTGCTCATGTTTAAGATGATTAAAATAAAACATCATGTAACTGAGCTCAGTTACAAGACTATTCAAATTTCACCCTGTTTTACTTCTGAAAGAAAACCACATCTATCATTCATTCACTCACCTGCTGCACGGTCCATGAGACAGTAATCTGGAGAGTTCTCGACATAGACTAATTCATTCTTGGTGCTTCCCCTGAAGTCCTTGTCGGCCACCATGAAGCCAGTCCCATCCTGGTTCATTGTCACCTCGATGGCTGTGTTGTACTTCTTACGAAGATAGTCTCCAGATCGCCTGAAGTCAGACATAGCCAGCCAACAGGTTCTCAGAGAACAGGAACCACTGACCCCGTGACACTTGCACTCCAGCTTCATAAAGCGCTTCACTGCCTAGAGCAGAGGTCAGAGGTGACAGGGTGTTAAGTCTATGATGTTGCCTATGGCGTGATGTAGGTGTGATCACCTCAGCTGATATGGATTGTTCCACAGACTTTTAAGGTTTTTCAAGACTTTTTAAAAACATGATTGGTCCAAATTCCTGAATATTCTTATTTATTGCTTCACAAACATTTATAGTGAACATATTTTCCCATTACAGTGTTTATCAGCAATTTTCTAACAACAGTTATGTGACTTTAGCTGCTTTTGATTAAAATGAAATATATTATTTCATTATTTCTATTTGATAAACTGCTAATAATAGTTTAGTCAATTAAAAGTATGTTAAATAATTAGGGAAGAGCTAAGGAATGGGCAACATATCTTCAGAAAATGTATTAAAAATCAGCTTAGTGCTAGACTCCAAGCAATTCAAGCCTCTTGAAATGTGCAATACATGTAAACCTTCCTTGCCATGCCTCGTACTCTTTAATGAGTTGGAGGTACTGATGTGTTGGTTCACAAATACACCTTACACGGGTTAAAATCTTCACAGTTGAACTCATAAGCTGTGGTTCATGATAATGCTAAACCAGGATTTTAAGATGCTAACACAGATGAGAGCCCATGTTCAACAGCAGAGTCCTATAGCTGGTACAGCTACTAATTGGATACAGCAGTGTGATTTTGTGCTTTTACCTACATTCAAACTTAAGCAGTGAAATGTATCAGCAACACTTCATTGTTGAAAATAATGACAGATTTCCTGAGGTGCAGAGTGAAGAGTAGACATTGGTTTCAGTTTTGCAGTTTTGTGCAAACATGGAATGTTATTGAATCTTATCAGAACAATGCAGTACCAGTCATCACACAAAAAGTGAGCAATCAGTTGAACAGTTCATTTAAGAAACAATTCTTCACCTTAACTTCTAAGAAATATAACTAAACGCAGAGGAATGGGCACACAGTGAAAACCAGGGTTTATGTAGCCTTTGTGTGATGAAGGAATTCCAAGTTTAATATTACTGCACTTGTATTTGCAGTTTTCCCAATATGGACCAGGTCAGCTTATGCCTTGCAAAGATATTGGGTCTATGAAGGGATTATAGCCAATTATTCATAGCCCAACTAGGGAAGATAAGGGAAGTAGACGAGTGGTTCACTCCACCCCCTAAAACCTGCTGCAATGAACAGAGCTGTAAAATTATGGTGGAAAAGAGGGCTGTTGTGTTCAGTCCCTGTGGAATATTGACCAAAGCATGTTACATAAGACCTCAGGAAATTGTGCCAACTTGTAGGAAAACATAGAGCATACTAATGGTCTTTTAAATATGGAAAGGCTATGGAGATGTCAGTTATTTGTTTAGGCTATGAGACATATATTATCAAGACATATATTAAAAAGTCTCTAAACTGAATACAACAGAATTAAAGATTGAATATTGATATTGAAACTACTGCTGCTCACCATCCGACCACATCTGTTGTTGTGCAGGTTCGTCAGCGCTCGAGCATCTTTCACCATCATCTCTCGAGCATCCACAAATGCTTTGGCAAATTTTATGCCGTAGTTGATGTTGTCGCTGCAGCCACCCCAGTCAAAATTGCCTTTGTCATCGCTGGCTTGGCTACGCTTGTGACTGTAGCAGTCGCAGATCTTAAGCTCTCCCTGACTGCAGGCCCTGGTGATGGCATAGACCACACCAGCTGAAGAGATGGCGTACACAAATGCTGCCTCTCGACTGCCTGAGTGGACAAGAATGAGAAATTTTAAAAGATGTTTCAAGTAGAAAAGAAACCAACATATTGATTGCAAACATTTATAACACCTTAGCTTTTAAAAAAATAAAATAAAATAAAAGATCTTTATTTAATTACACAAGTTCACTGTGGTAAAGAATTGTGCCTTTTGTAAATTCTACACAGCAGTATTGTCATTCAGATTTTCAGCTATTCATTCAATTCATGGTGGATTGTACAGGCAAAGGTTGCAGCATTTCAGCTGTAACTTCACAATCATATCAACTCTCCTTTCACTGGTTTTAATTTACACAGATGGCAGATTTTTCATCTCTGAACTGTGTTTTTATTTCAGACTCGAAGAGATTTTGTGGGTTATTTGGTCTGGATGTCCCGCCAGCCTCCTGTTCCCATTCCTGCTCACGCAATGAGCAAGAACACAGGCGATATGTCAGGGAGCGTAGCTTTGTCTGGCTGCCAGAAACATCTACCCAAATATTTACATCTTCTATTACTGTTTATACATCCCCAGTGTGGATCTCTCGATCTGCTACTTGTTTTCAGAGAACATCCACTTTTCCAATCTTTCTTCATTCCAGAGAAGGTAAAATAACCCGCAACACTTTCTCTTTCTGTTTGTATTACAGGTTTAAGTTAATTTAATAGGACACCTATTAATTATCTGCTTCTCTGGTAACAAAATAGACATTTACAAAGATGATTAACTGGAGTGTCACTGACATAAACAATCTCTGTCGCACACCATACAGATAGAGATCCCAGCTGCACATGTGCAGACTCACTTCGCAGCATCACCCTGCCAAAAACAGTGTGGTCCCTGTCCAGCGTGCTGCAGTTCCAGCGGTGGTGTCGGAACTGGTGCTGGCACTCCTTGATCCACTCTTTGGCTCCTTCGCTAATGGACTGCATGAGGTCCGGGTGCTGCTGGCAGAGCTGCCGCTGCTTGTTCACCAGACCAGGAATGTTGTCACATATCACCCGAGCACCCAGCGCTCCGATATACCTGCAGGCACACGTACAGCAGAGTGAATGATAAGTTAGGTGGTAATCATAGTGATGTCATGGTTATTTTCACTTTCATTCAGAATTTGGCTTTCCAATCTTATTTTATGTGGAACTGTGGGACATCTTTCCCTTTTTTGTTTCACATACAGTTTAGAAAGACTCAAATCTGACTCACAAAACTGTGAGGCACTCCAATGTTCTGCCAGTTTGGCAGAGGATGTAGAACACCCTCTTAGAACATTTTTCTTTGTTTAAATTCTTCTGTATAACTCTACAGTTCTAAATAATTGCAGAGATAGAAGCATACCTTTTGGTTACAGTGAGTGCAAGGACAGCAGTGGAGTACTATCCTTGTCAGAAAATGAGTAACAGTATCGAAATGTTTTGGGGGTTTTTCACTATGCATGTACTATCATGTCCATTACTTCTAACAGCTTTTAGTTTCACTAAATTCTACAAGCTGAAATCAAAGCCTTTAAATGTCCTAAGAACCATCCCAGAGAGCTCCTAACTTCTTAAAAACTTCTAGCTTAAGAGTGGGCCAGAAACAGAGCAACTCTTACCAACTTACCTTAGTGAGGAGGTTGGGTTGATGCTGATGATATTATGAAACATTAGTTTTAAAAAAAACAACCCATCCCTTGATTTCTTCTCCTTTGAATTGGAAATTTTTTCTTTTTTAAAATAGTCTTGCAAGTCATTTCAGCTTTCTAAAAGTGTTGGGCATCTATCAATAATTTGACCAATAGCTAATACCAAAACGTTTCATCATCTATTTTCTCTTTAATGCTAGGAAAGGTTTGAATGTATTTAAACCCTTCATCACCCTGTCTTTGCATTGTCACAATTTTCATTCATACAAATGTGCAATATGAACCTCGAATTGAATCATTCACAAAAACTTTCAAAAAAAATGCATCAGAAACTTTTTAGCCTATCAAACCATTAACAACTCAATTACTTTCCAGTTCTTACATAGTTTTATTTTCAAAATAAGAACACAAAAGGTCAATATATCAGCGCATCCTTAGTTTAGACAAATGGAGGCAAGCTGTTTTAGAATTTCCACTTATTTGTATACAATTATTCATATATATTTAGTTCGATAATCAATGTTCCTACTAGTGCTCCTGCTTTTTTTCAAATTCAAGCATCATGTCTCCTAAGGACTGAGATACTCAGGATGTAGAAGAGATTATTAAATTCCTCACGTTCAGTGAAAAGCCTTTGCTTCCTGCTTTTTCAGACATAATCCCTAACTTTGTAGCAACTCCTAAGATGGTGGATCACATGCTGGTGGTATTTTGACACTGGGGGGTCTCTTATCAAACAGGCATGAGGACAGTCACCTACAGTACAAGTGGGTGCTCAGATCCACCATATGATTTTCTCCCTCCCTCCTTAAGCCTGCACGCTCTACTCTCCATCCGGATATCATTATAGTCCCTAATCATAGCCACTTTTTTTGTTGCCTGGCCACCGAAACAGAAGCAGACGTAGCAGGCAGTTTCCACTCCTCTTATGGCTGTCTCTGTCCTGTTCTAACTGTGACTATCTGCCTGAGCAGTAAAGCAGAACAGAAGCACTACCTGTGTTTATTGTGTGTCGTACATACCAGCACTGCCAAAAGACCTCCGACTGTCTCCAAGAGGACACACACACATAGAGAGAGAGAGAGAAGAGGGTCCTGTGCAGTGAGGCGCACAGCTCTCTTCTGAATTATCACCATGGGTAAAAATAGGCCTAGACAATGCAAATCATATGAATCATCTGGACACAAAGCTCCACGGGTCTCCCCTCTTTGTCTTTCACTTTTAACTCTGAAATTTCTCCTTGGTAGCTAAAATGTTTGCATAGGACAACAAATATATCCACAAAGGCAAATAGGATGACATGATTTTAGCTTTCCTGGGAAGTCATCATTCATAACATTATGAACAAGTTATGTATAGAACTATTTGAAGAAAACCCAGACATGCTTCACCTTGGTTATGTTATGTGAAACAATGATCAAGAGCACATTTAATAGATTTTCGTTGAAAGGTGACTCAAAATATGTGATCAGCTAATTCAGGTGTGAAAGACCGAGGGGGTTGCTATACCTCCCTGTGAGGTGTAAAACCTCAAGAGAAATCATCAAGGGGCATTCGTTCATGCACCAACGCCTGCACCTGCCACTTCAGGCAAGATAGATGGATATGGGAATTTTCTGGATGCGTTGTTATGTTATTTTTCAAAACATCAATGCAAACTGAGATCTTCAGCATAGCAAGTCACTATGCTGAAGATTGATGGCATGTAGCGGAACTTCCCTATGGGCAAAGGAGATGAAAGTAATCTTTGTGTACGCTGGCCAAAGACTTTAGGTTTGCGGAGAAAGGAGCAGACAAGCTATTTTGAATACAAAAATGAAATAAAGGAATCTCATCTTTTTAAGAGGAAAAATGTTCATTCATTTTACAATGCGTAACAGTCAAATGTCGCTGAAGTGTAGGCTATAAGTCAATTAGGAACTCTAAAAAGTAAACTGTTCTTTGCATTGCATGCCCTCTCACTTTTTACAGCAGTTTTATCTAGCCTGCCTGAAACGTAACATTTTAGTTTCAGCGTAATAAAGGTCTTGATGATCAAACAAGATCACACTCACCACCACGATGAATCCACCCTCGGCGTGAACATGAGCAGGAGGAGAATAAAAATGGGTTTGGAGTGATGTTGCTTTTTTGCTCCCTTTCTTATCCCCATAGCTCTGCTGCTGTCTGATAAGTCCCGAGATTTCATCAGACAAATCATGATTGTTCCTCTCAGGTGTTGGCAAAAGATACACGGTCAGGTGTGAAAGTCCCCGGCGCCTGTCCGCCGTCCATCATCGGATAACAATAAGAACTTCTCAAAGAGGAAAAGTGCTTTAAAACTCCATCAGTTAAATGCTGTTTTAATGCAATGCAAAATTTGAGCCAGTACTTCCACATTCACCTTCATTGGCGCTGGAGGTTGTAGCTACTTAATTATCTGTAGGAGTCCACGGCCTCTGATGTTTCGTACAGTCTTAAATAAATTCATCTCCTTGGCTGTTGCGCTCCCGGTTTAACTTGACTTAAGCTGCGGCAAGTTGAAAGCTCTAAAAGCTGTGTGCCAGCAACGGAACTGATACAAGACGCATTAATCAGATGGAACAGAACAAACAAAAAAAGTCCAGAAGTCGATTATCCGAGGATGGGACTGTGCGCACCTTTCCTCCTACAGCCGAGAATGAAGATGCGCACCGAAATACGCTGAGCTCCGCTATGGTGCGTCAGCTGTCTGCAGCCGCCTCCTTCATGTCTGCACCCTGCTCCGTCAAAAGCTTAAACACAACAGTATATGTACACCGACAGACTACAGCAAAAGAACTTCTGATTAAAATCAATCCCTGCCTGTGATAGCAGCTGGTTTAAACCCAACTCTCAATTTTTACCACTCATCGTATTGCTCAGTGTTATCAGCTGCTCAGACTTTGATAAACTTTAGTTCATCATGTGCAACTTTCTGTCAGGAATTAAAAACCATGTGTCACGGCACATTCTAGAGTAGATCTGTTAACAGATATAAGTAAAACAAAAGGCTTCCCTTATCAGGTTCAGTCATTTATGCACAAATATGTATAGATGGTGAACAAAAAGAAGAATTTTGCATGATATAACTATTCCTTAATCAATTGTTGCGGATTAGTGTTTCATATAAAGAGCTTCTAAATAAATGGTTGATTAAGGAAAATTATGGCTATTATTGCCTCTGAGGTATCAGCAGAGTATGCTCACAAGCATCAGAGACTCCTTATCACAAAACAATAATCACAATACAACCTCATTAAGATGGGGAAAAATATATCAAAGGGAAGAGAAAATAGATCAGAGAAATGACTAGCTGAGAAATGGAAAACAGTGGCTGAGAAAGTCCAATTTTAATCCAAACAACCACAGATAGATGAAAAAAGGACCAAAACAAGAAAGGAAATGACTACAAAATAAAAAATGAACAATATGAGACACAAATTACTCAAAGAGATGCAAAAAAGATCACAAAGACAGATTAGCTGCAAATATTCTAGATTAGAAACAATCATTTGAAGGGGAAAAAATGACCTCAAAGCTTACCTGCACAGGTTTTGTTTTCTTTATGTAATCAGTCTGTGCTAAGAAGTCCAATGTGTTTTATTCCATCCATGTGAAGAGGAGAAAATATTGCACTTGTCAACTTCAACTCTGAGGAGTCATGCATGATTTTTACATTTGTGTGTCAACACAGTAATACTGTGTAACCCTTTCTAGGGTGGCTTTCCATTACAAATCAAACCGCTAAATTTCTAAAGTTTTAGATAATTCAAATGCAGTTTTGCAATAATTTTTGGTTTGAAAAGCAGCCAAAAGGTTTTTTTTAGGTTTTTGCAGTCCTGGTTGGTTGTTATCATGCACCTAAACACCATAGATCCCAATATTTACAAAATTCTCTAAATTCACTAAACATGCAGCATACTTATATATATCAGTTCTGTTGCATCACAGAGAACTGGAGATAATACCTATTTAATTTGTTTTTTTTGTTTATCTCCATTTATATTACTTAAATGTTATCTCTTCCATGGCATTTTCTGAAAGAGTTCTCAGTGTGAACTTTGCATTGGGGAAGATATTTAGCAAGGATCATGCAGCTTTTTCTTAACATTGACAAGGACCAAAACTCAAAAATACCATTTACACATAAAGAAATGATGAAGCAGATAAAAAAATGTGAGACTAGAAGATGTTATAGAAAAAAATATTTGGCGCATATTTAACTTAGATTACGGAAGGGGTAGAGAAAAGGCTTTAGCCTTGTCATTAAACTATGTCTAAAAACTCAACTTGCTCCTGGTTTTTGAATAGATATACTGACTTACAGTAAGTGCAGCATGGTGGTTGACCTTTGGCACAGCTTATATCTATCCTGTGCTGTAATGTTTGGTTTCTCCATGTTTGGTCTGGCGCCCGATATAGTCCCTCTCTGTTAGAAAATGATTAATAAGTCAATGAAGATGCCTCTATACCATGTGACTCAGGGAGGGAGAGTGAAATATCCTCCTCTACGTTCCAGGCACTTGAACCTCTCCTGTAATGCCAACGCAGTGCATGTTTGTAGTTCAGCTGATATCAACAGTCCCCATCCAGAGACAGGTTTGTCTCATCAGGCCAGTGTGGAAACATCTGACCCACCTCAAGGACATTTCTGGTTTGGGTCCCTGAGTCTTCAGGGAGTCACTCACTGCTGTGTGTGTCCAGCAGGTAGAGAGAGTCACACACAGGCAAGATGCTATGAGCCTGAGAGGTCATTTTAATCAGTGCAAATCCAAGGGTGTTAGCTGGGGATGTTAGTAAAGGTCAACAACAATGCAGCTGCTTAGAAATACCACAGCACAGACAGTGTATTAGATTGTGAATATGAGCTGTTTGTCATCTGGGACTTCAGAAGGATTTTTAAAGTTATTTATTAGCTAATCTCAAAATCATTTTTCTGCCTTCTGACACAAATACATTATGAATTTAAGTATTGAAAGTTCCTGTCACTGGGCGTGCTCTCTTTTCATTCTATATCCCAGCTGTTTGTCCTTCACTATGTCATATCTGGATTTGGAGCCACACACATTACATGTGACCCTGTCTTTCTTTACCGGAGGACAAGCGATGGATTTTACAGTGACAACTCTATAACAAATTGCTTTACAGGGAACAGGTGATGGTGGTGGTAACACACATCACCCAGCCCTCCCTCTCCTTTTGTCGCACTTTGAGCCAGCTCCAGCTGTGGTCTTTAAGGACTATGTGGGGGGGCCTGAGCTCCTATTCTGGGCCCACCTCATGGCCCGGGCTAATTTTGGATTAAGAAAGGGGGGGGGAGAAAAGAAAAAAGAGGAAGATACCAGGCCCAGCACAGTGACAACAGTCGACACTTATAGACACAAGAAAAAGGGCTGGTTTGACAGGGACATTGCAGTTTCTTGAGACAGGTCTACAAAAGGAAGATTGTATATTTGTGGTTTAGCACCTGACAGGTTATGTGCTCCGTGCTTGACCTCAGTTTCATCATCTGGTTTGCACAACATGACACTGTATACATGTGCCTTGTCTGCCATCGCGGTAGAGTACAGCGCCTTGGAAATCCCCACAGGAGAAACATATATCTGCAGCAATCATTATTGCGTTCAAGTTCATTTATTTGTGTACTGTGTGGAGCTTTATAAGCATTTTGTCCATTCAAGCCTTTTATAAACTATAAGACCTAAGTCTCTACAAAAGAACTACGCATGCAAAGAAAACCCAGAATGATTGTATATGTTCATGAATGCCAAGATTTTAGATTTCATCACGTGAGGTTTTTGATCAAAATCATATGACTCTGCAGAGGACCAGACTACAACCCTGGTAGATTAGAGCCTCGCACGAGACCTCTAACAGCTCATCAACCTGAGCATGTGTATGTGGAGGCTGAAGATGATGGAGCTTTGCTGGGGGGACCAGGCGTGCCTGTGCTGGATTTGGGATGCAGCAATGCTGTTCAACATTGGAATGTTAATTAGGTAAGCTCAGCGATAGATTGGTGACCCGTCCTGTTAACCGGCTAACCCTTCCCCAACAAGCCAGGAGGGGAATTCAGTGTGTCAGAGAGAGTAAGCGCTCACTGTCTGGTCACACTGAATGATAAAGAGTGTCTGAATGTGTGTGTGCAGGAGACACAGATGCAATCTGTACACTGATATTAAAGATTGGAAATTTGTACAGCAAATGCATCAACTGGTATTTTGTACCACACTTATGTTACTGCATTGAATCATCATTTAGTTTTTCTCTCCAAAGCGTTGTCACTTTAAGAACATACCACAGGAGTGCTGTTTAGAGTTTGATCAACATGGAACAAAATAACAGTTTAGTCCACTTTGAATTTCTATAACTTGTCCAAACGACAGCCAAAGGGGTTTCAACATCCTTACACACTCAAAGATCTCATAAAATATTAAATCTATTTCCTAAAATACCAGTATCTCTGATTGTGTTCATGTAAAGTTAGCAAGAAATTACAAAGTAGAATACCCTTCATTTCTAGGGAATGCAGATGTAGCCATATTATCCAAAATGCCCAAAAACGTATTGATATACTGATGAACTGTTCAGTATTCTAAATGATATGTGTATGCTTTTCCAATCCTTAATTCACTGCTGCATCTTTAATTCTACAGTATTTCTGTATACCCTGGGTTGCATGTGGCCCTGGAAGCAATCATCTGGTCAAAATCACACATTTTTTAAAGATACTGTGTACATGACATAAATACATCTAGAGAAAAATATTGAATCACATTAATTACTTTTTTTTCCTTTGTTCTTTTTGTCTTTGATTATTTTCAAGTCTGGTTGGAACTATCCAACAGATTCTTAACAAACACTGACCCCTGAAGGACATTCATGGGCATTACAATGCTACAACACTACAAACAGCAAGGTGAGGCAAGTTTATTTGTATTGCACATTTCATGTACCAGACAATTCAAAGTGCTTTACATTAAACTTTAAAAGCATTACAGCGGGATGCAGAGGTAATTTGAAATAAAAAACAAGAAAAAGGGAGAAAGAAATCATATTAGATTAAGAAAAGTATTAAAAACATGATCAAGTTTAAAAATCCAGCTTAAAAGACACAGTGCAGATTTGGACTTTAAATTTAAAACTATGTAAACGCAGCAGAAAACAGGAGGGTCTTTAACCCCGATTTAAATAAACTGAGTGTTTCAGTTGATCTGAGGCTTTCTGGGAGTTCGTTCCAGGCATGTGGGGCATAGAAGCTGAAAGCAGCTTCTCCATGTCTGGTTCTGACTGAAAACTGATGAAAGACTGGATCTGAGGGGTTTGGTAAGTTCGTACTGGGTCAAGAGGTCACTGATGTATTTTGGTTCTAAACCATTCAGAGCTTTATGGACCAGCAACAGAACTTTAAAGTCTATCCTCTGACGGGCAGGCAGCCAGTTTAAAGACCTCAGAGCTGGACTGATGTGGTCTACTTTCTTGGTCTTAGTGAGGACTCGAGCAGCAGAGTTCTGAATAAGCTGCAGTTGTGTAATTGATTTTTTTGGTAGACCTGTAAAGACGCTGTTACAATAATCAAGCCCACTAAAGATAAAGCATTGAATAGTTTTTTCAGGTCCTTCTGAGACATGAGATCTTTAAACCTAGATATATTCTTAAGGTGATAGTAGGCGGACTTTGGGATTTCCCTAATGTGTTTTTCAACATTTAGGCCTAAGTCCATCACTACACCCAGATTTCTGGCCTGGTTGGTGGGCTTTAGGTGTATAGAATGAAGTTCATTGTTGACCTTTAATCCTTTCTCTTTGGCTCCAAAGACAATCACCTCAGCACACACAGTTGGGACTGCAGGATGCAAATTAAAAGAATTTTGAAACCAAATGATTTTTTATTTTTTCCTTCATTGCTTTTCCCCCCATTTGTAGTCATTGTAAGAGGTTCACTTAATAAACCCTTGCTCCAAGCAATTTGGGTCGCTGTGTTAAATTTCAGAATAACAGAAAGTGATGATTTGCAAATATAGTGAACCTAATTTATTTCATCATAGAACATAAATAACATATTAAACATGGAAATTGAGAGTTTGCTGGCAAGTCCATCCAATACCTGGACTCTTTAACTAAAAATCCATGCTATTGTAATAGATGCAGTTTGAGGTATAGTATTGTTGGGCTAAAATATGTAAGGCCTCCCTTGAAAATACCTGGACAGGAGCAAAATTGCTCAAAAACCTGTATACCTTTCACCTTCAATCTTCCCATTCAGAACTGCAAGTGCCAGATCCATAGGCACTAATACACCCCTCATACAATCAGACACACAGGATTTTGAACTGAGCATTGATCAAAGTTGGATAGTCTCTTTTATTTTCATCCTGGAAGATGCAATGTCAAATTTGAATTCATTTGAAACCAGAAATATTTTCACTTTGCTTCAGTTATTCTTTTGAATTAAGCTTTGCCCCTGAGAAGAAATCAGCTTTTCTGGATCATGCTCACATATTGCCTCTTCTTTGCATTATTGAGCTTTAACTTACATTTGTGGATGGAACAGGGTACTATGATTTCTGCTACATGAGGGCCTGAAGATCAAGGGCATCCAAAATAGATTTTCAGCAATGTCACGAGAACACAGAGATGCCTACAGATTATCTGAATGTCTTGATATTACGATCAAGATAATGAATCATCAAAATTCTTTAAAATTGTACATCAAGGACCATTTCACTGCCTTTTGTTGTCCCCATCCCAACTTTTTGAAAATATGCTGCCATCAAGGTGAGATACTAATATTTGAAATAGTAAAATATCACACTTCCAACATTTGATGTTTTGTATGCTCTGTGAACAAATGTGACGAACAAATACCTGATTAAGGGTTATACTACATTTTTTAATTTTCCCCAAGATAAAATGAAAAACCAATTTTTGTGTTTCCAGGTAAATTTATTAAATATGTTACATTCCAGTCTACAAAGTATTTTATGGGATTTAATAAAGGCAGAAATGACCATCATGGCATCAGAGTTGTATTATCTATCGAATGAATTATTGGCTATAAAAATGTTTTTCCACATTTTCTTTTTAGATTGACAAAGGCATAAAATCTATGTTAAACATTTTGCAGATAACAGTGACTGCATGTAATCCACGTCTTCATGATTGTCATCATTATGTAACATTAAAATAACACATAACAGAATATTACTGCATCTGATAGTAAAATACTGATCAGATTATCTGGTATATAAAACAATCATACATCAATGATTAACAGACATCTATAAAAAAAAATCATACAGTTATACCAAAAATAAACCTGAATGTACACTGAAAAGAGAAATGGCACACTGGTTCAAGAATGATTTCTTAATGATTGTTACAAAAACAAGCAACATACTCAGGATAAAGTACTTGTACTCTAACTGAATGACATCTCATCAATTCATGAACTGCATTTTCTTTTTACAGTGTCTTCAAATATGACAAATTGAAAAGAATAAACTGTAACAGAACAATGTTCCCAATATACAACATTGGCACCTTTTTAAATCTCTTAACTACCAGCCCTTTAGCCACTACTCAAAACTGTGCCTCTGCTCCTGCTTCATAAAATCTATTAAATACGCTTTTTCTTACAGTGTTTAAGGGAACTCTTTTCAAATACTGGTATAAATCCTGTCATCCAGGAACAAACTTCATCCATAAATCATGAAATTTGGATTACACCATGATGCCACAAGCAGAGCAGCAGCTGACGGCTTTATCATGTGATCAGTTAATTTGATGAAACCACCATGTCCAGTTCTTTTACGCCTTCCTGGGCAGAGGTGAGGCCACAGCTGCCTGAGAGGTGGCTGTCAGAGAAATGATTGGCAGATTTGGGCACAGCTGCTGGTGACAGAGGGGCCTGGGCCAGACCAGGCTTCTTTGGGGGGATGGGTGGAGGGTTGCCCCTTTCTGCCCTGGGAATGGTGGGTGACTGGATCCCTTGGGGAACTGCACCTGCAGCCCTTCCGATGACTGGAGATAAAGGTGCTGCCAGGCTGCGGTAGTCTGTACCGAAGGGGGAGTTATTTGGCATGGAGAGCTTTAAGGCTGCACTCTGCTGGACGGTGGTGAAACGAGACAGGACTTGGGTGACCGTGCTCCGGGCCATCTGCTTGACTGGGCTGGCTTCTGTAGCGGAGCTGCTGGTCACAGAAGAAGGGTCCTTTGGTGAGAGTGGGAGAGCAGGTTGGACACCCTGGGACTGCAGCTCTGGGTCAACAGTACTCTGGAACTTGTGACGTGCAGCGTGGAAACGCTGGTTGATCCCGGCCTGGTACGGAGACTGATAGTTTCCTGGACTCTGACTGCCTGATGAGCGTTTAGCAAGAACAGGTGAAGAGCAGGGTGAGGGAGTGGAACAAGCATTGCAGGAGGAGATGGATGTCTGCATCTGAATAACTGGGGGATTTTCATTTCCATTCTGGAGAGACACTTTGTCAGGGAGGACGTTGTTTGAAGTATGAAGCCCATTGGTCTCCACTGAACACTGGTGACCATTAACTTTTGGCAGAACAGGTGGGTGATCTGTGTCTTGCTCAATGTCCTCAACCTTAATGTTGTTAATAAACGTGTTTCCAGGGGAAACTTTTGTGGCCCACTGGTTTCCTGCTGCTTCCACTGGAGTTGTATTGGCTTCTCTCATTTCTTTTGTCACGTACACCTCCTCCAGCTTTCTCTTCAGCTCTTCCACCTGATCATAAAAGAGACAGAAGTTAATTTTCCTTTTGGCTCAACTTACTTAGAAATATCTCTCCATAGTGATTAGTGTGTCTAAGTGTTCACACCTGTTCTTGTAGCTGACAGCAATGGACTTCCTCCTTTTTTAGACGTGAGCGGAGTTGTTCTCGCTCTGTGTCAAACTCAGCTAGTTGGCCCTCCACCCTTGCCTCCATCCTCAGAGCTCTTGTTCTCTCATCCTCCAGCTCTTTTCTCAGGGCCTGACAGGCTTCTTTTTCCTAAATAAGAGAGTCTCTTAAGCCCCAGTGGAATATATAATAACATACTATATTTAACAACAGTGTAATGCAGGAAAGTGTGCCAAGGGTGAAAGACTGCAGCGGTTTACTTGGATTGAACATGTAAATACCTTATCAAGTCTACGGCTCAGCTCAGTCAGCCGGTGACCTTCTTCCAGAGCCCTGGCACTGGCCCACTTGCACTCTTTTGCTAAAGCGCTAGAGAGCTGTTTGTGCTGAGTCCGTTCTTCCTCGAGCTGTTCGGTAACCCGCCGCTGTTCTTTTTCCAGCCGACGGACCTGACTCCGCTCAAATTCCAGCTGCATGCATAGAGAAAAGCTAACAATCAGCAAACAGCTTAAAAGTGGTGAGCAGTGCTTTTGCTGCTGAACCCGTACAGGTGTTTGTAGTACACCTGTCAATTCTGACAGTTACACACTGACCACCAGATTTACATAGTACATTGTGGACAAATATTTGGAATGAAATCTTTGTTGTTAATTACCTGTTGTTGGAGACGCTCCCTCTCCTTTTCCAGGATGTAAGTGACATCATCTCCTTCTGCCGTGTCCTCAGCATGCCTTCTCTTTTCCTCCTCCAGGTCTGCAATAACCTAAACCAAACACAGCAGAGATGCTAAGTGTTAAGTAAGACAGAGATTAGGGAGTAAAATCATATCACGCGACTTTGTTCAACTACATGTTGAAGGTTACTTTGAAGATATACCATTTCTACATTATAAGCACAGATGTTGCTGCCACACGGCTTTAG
>JBBBVU010000003.1:18183618-18201048 GCA_037177055.1 Atherinosoma microstoma
TCCCTCTCCTTTTCCAGGATGTAAGTGACATCATCTCCTTCTGCCGTGTCATCAGCATGCCTTCTCTTTTCCTCCTCCAGGTCTGCAATAACCTAAACCAAACACAGCAGAGAGACAGAGATTAGGGAGTAAAATCATCTCACGCGACTTTGTTCAACTACATGTTGAAGGTTACTTTGAAGATATACCATTTCTACATTGTAAGCACAGATGTTGATGCCACACGGCTTTAGTGCAACCACAAACAAAATGCTTTATGTTTGACTGGGAAACTAGTCATATCACATGCATTATTACTTTATATTCATTCAGTCTTCAGGGCACCTCATTGTGGATCTATAGAACAAACAAATTATAACAGGATAAAAAGACACAACCTTACATCTAAGTTAAAGGAAAACTGGAAAATAGACATGACTACACAGATTAGTACTTTTGGATGAGTGTGTTTTTGGAAAAACTACATCTCATGCTGAAGACATAAAGCTGTATTCAGTTAGTTATTCTGCTACATATCCTCCCACTGATCAGATGAGAACATCAGGAATGCTGTCAGATTTCTTGGATAGCTTACTGCTGGGCTTTACTTTTCTACAGACTTAATCAATGGTAAGTGTATTTGTTTTTCTAATCTTATAACTCATTTTTACTGCAATGTAGTTGGTATTTGGGGATTTAACTTGTGGATCTGTGAGAAATGGCTGTGATTAGCAGCAGGATAAGTTGGGCTACCACTGTGCCTGCAATGATAAGTAGCAACACAGATGTTCTTCAATTAAGAAAAATTTCGAAATAGAGACGTTAACAACAGTTGAATGCAAAAGTGACAGTGAAAAATGCCCCTTATATAGCAGTGGAAAAATCACTTCTTTATACTGTACCAGGAAAACAGGAAATGGGTAACAAAATGTATTATAACATAAATGGAAATGTAGTCTATAAGGCAAAATCTGATTTGTTAATACAGTATGAACCCTCAGCCTCGACAACTGTCTAATGCAAAACTGATACTTTGTAAAATTTACTCTATACTGCATTCACTTGAGCAGCTATGAAATGTTTAACATGAAGAAAAAAGAAAATCCCTCCCATGTGGCTCTGTTTAGAGCAGCTTTTAGCTTGGCTCCCCCCACCATGAACCCTCCCTGATTTTCCAAACTAAGTGGTCTCACTCCTGTTTACCTCAAGTAGGTCACCGACTGTTTACAAGGACCATACAAAACCCCACGTGTTCGGTTTCAAAGTTTTACTTCCAGCAGTGCTGGTTCATTAATCTTAATTAAGTGCATTGAAGAAATCCAAATCCAAACTAAACTAGGAGCATTGTGCTGACTTCACTTCCCATGCTCATCTTTCACTTTTTCTCATTTAATTTGGTTTTTGTTTTATTCTTTATTTTGGGTTACAGCCTCCATTACAAGCCAACTCATTTCTGAGTGTTCTCGCTAAGTGCCAGATGTCCAGACTCACCCTTCTGTGCCTGCTCTCAGCTGCAGCTAGCTGGGCCAGCATCTTCTCCTGCATCTTCCTGCAGTGACTCACCACCAGTTTGAGAACCAGCAGGGGGTTGGACATATGGGAAGAACAGCCAGGTTCCTTGTTCTGGCCCCCCACAACTTCGCTGTCTCTCTGCAAAGCCTGGAAAGGATCGCTGAGGTTGTACCTTCCATAACGTTCCTGGATAAACAATTCTTTATGCTGAGCCTGAAGAGATGACAAGAGAGGAGCCTTTTTTAAAAGATGTGATTCTGCTTTCTCAGACTCATATTAATCTCAACTTTAAGTGGATGTTTTTTATTCCCTTATGTACATTTTCTGACACACCTTTTTGCTAAGCTAGCAGCACAGCAACTGCCAGGTACAGTCATGAATCATGTCTTGATCTGTTCTCCAGCACCACCCTGTGGTTGATGTTCATTCTACGCCATCACCATGTCAAAGATTTTATTCGTCCAGTATATTTTGTTACTCTGACAAAGATAGCACTTAGTTCAGGCTTTTTCTTTGGATAAAAAAACAGCCTAAGGGATGTGAAGGTCGCTACACACTTTTCTCCAACTTCTTTCTCAGCATGAAAAGCAAAGAGCAGCAGTGTAGAGCAGATAATATCCCTTCAAATATGATCGTGATAAGATTGAACGGTTACACAATCTGCCGTCAGAGGAACTCAAACACTCAGCACAGTGTGATCACCATCTGAAATATCGGAGCTTTAAATAAGCAGCAGATAAGGGAAGAGGAATAGAGAGAGAGGAAATGCTTTGAAAAAAAAAAAAACAAGAGAAAGAGTTAGCTAGAGGAAGGAGCAACAGATGGTGTGTGTCTGTCTATCTTTTGCGGGACAGCTGTTCCAGACTGGGCCTTGGCCAATGTAGACCTGTTCTCTGTTTAACTCATGACAAAAGAGGGATAATAGCAGCAAGGCATTTCAGGTTCAGCAGATGCCTTTAGGCCTGCTGCGAAAAGGGACTGAAGTGTTAAAGAAAAAGGAAAAAGATGGAGGAGGGCTGCAGCAGAGCTGTGTCTTGGTGAGGTTTCAACAAAAGAGGATCAAGAGATTAGAGAGAACAGCATCCTCTCTGGCAGGGTGAGGACAGAGCTCGCGATGACCGATACCAAGATTACTTGAGATGTTTAGTGTAGTCAGGAGTGTGGACAAACTTGTGGAGACATATCCAGCCATTCTGCTGGTTATCATGTGTTACAGCTACTTTTACCCACATTATTGGTTTGCACCTACCCACTCTTTTCTCATTCCAATACTTCTGCCTGTCCAATCAAGTGATACCCTGCACCAGTTTTTCCTTAAATCTCTGACAACCTTACTGCAATCCATTTATATAAAGGAGAATTAGACCAGGGGTTACTAAGACATATGACTGATGCAAATTAGACTAAACCATGACCCTTTATGATCCAATTTTCAATGCTTGAGAACTTAACGGATCAGATTAAATCTAAGTGAAATCATTTACACCAGATCTATGAAACTGACAGAACCTGTTGCTTTATGGAAAATACAACATGGATTGATGAACAGGTGCCAAAACAAAATCAAAAGTTGATGAAAGATCAGAGTCTGTACAATTGTCATTTTTTGGATCTTTCGTATTGGCTTATATGGCAACAAAGATGTAGGTAAGGCTGCAAGGCTTTGCTCCTGTTATTTGATCCAGTCTGCTGAGGATAGTGTGAAGATGGATCAAACAGCAGGGATGGCTTAAACAGGAAAACACAGGGTCCCCAGGAGTATTCAAAAATGCTTCTTAAATGAGGGCATCAGTGAAAGCCTCATGACCACTCAGCACCTCAGTAACTGACTTCAATGCAATGCAGGACATCTATAGTGGCTCTTGTCTTCACTTTGTTATGATAAAGTCTTATTTATGATGTGAATATGCCAACGAGGCTAAAAATAATATAGCCTGAGCAAATAAACTTCAATAAAAGTTATATAAAGAACATTTTTGGGTAGAAATCTGTCCACAAACTTGGACTACAGCCCTTCCCTGTACCCAAAAGTGACTTTGTACTCCGATTAGTCATTTTAAAGACAATGATGAAAAACCCTTACATCACAGTTTCCATTCTTTATGACAACATCAAGACTATGGGTTACTGCATAAGTTCCAGGAAAAAGAAAAGACAAAATAGATTTAGTCATTAGGGGGATTGTTGTAAAGTACAATGACTAGTAAGATTTTTCTGAGACATAGGCTATACAGTTTAAAAGTAATGATATACCACAAAAGAATCTTAATATATATGCATAGTAGTTTGCATCGAACAGAATGGGAGAGAAAAAAATTCTAGTAAATTTTTTGCTTTTTAACACAAAGCAGAGTCCATGTTTTTTGCTTAAAGTTGAATCACTTTTTAATTAAAACATAGGGAAATGTATTTATTCTCTACAATGTAACTCTCCAGGCTTACAGCCCTACACCTTCTAATCTACATGCCTCCAAATGACAGGAATGCCACCCACTTCCCAACATATTCCAGTACAGAAAGGATTTTCAGTGGAAACCAGAAGTGACTCTTGTTTTTAAGATGTTTTTAACTAAAGAAACACTCACGATGATGGGTGTGGGAAAACCTTACGGTACAGGCACAAATTTTTAGTAGGAGTAACACAAATACTAATAATCTGAGACCAAATTTGAGTGATTTTTTATTCTGAGTCAAGATGGACTTAAGGTTACCATGACAACCTAAACTGCCACTTAGTGCAAATAGTTGATGGATGTTTAGTAATCAACATCTTCTTTCATCTCAGTTCTGTTTAAATTCAACTTAAAATTTTCAGCAGTTTGCAAGAGACAAGGACCGGACAGTTTCAGAAATCCCACTGCAATATCTCCAGAAATTGCATAGTCTGGTTTACATCTTAAAAATAACTTTTAATTCTTTTCTTGGTAATTTCTATTTAATTAAGTCAGCAAAGTGCACACATTAAGATAACTAGGTAATTGGCCTCAAAATTATCTGGATTTTTTTTTTCCTAATTCACATGGCGCCCACAACACAAAGGTTCTCTTATTAACACAAACTGTGCTTTTCTTCTTCCCTCTTCTGCCCTTCAATGCACAGATAGATGTGCAGTCCCATAACACAAAAGGAGGCTGTTTTCCTCTGCATCAATCCTTCACTGTTGCAAAGAGAAGAGCAGGGAGTGAAAGGACGGATTTCAGGCAACGTTTCTAAGGCTACTTAACACTTAGCATCCAAATGTACCATGGCTCTTTTCATTACATCACACTGTACATGTTCAACACCCATAACCATTCATCACACATATTTTGAATCACAGTCTAGCCTCATTATTCATGCCTTTGTCTGCTGGCTACGATTCTTGGCAACCTGTGTGTTTTTGTATGGGAAGCCATGACTGCACTAGTTCCTGCTCATCTTTTGCTGATACTTGCCTGAAGTCTTTCAGATGTGCAATGATGGTGACAAGATCTACGTGATACAAAGAGAGGATGACAAAAGCAAGTCTTAGTCCAAGACATTTCAAAGCTGCTTTGTCAAATTGCAAAATATTCTGACATGTTCATGCATGTAATCAGTATCTGAAGGGATATCTGAAAACCGCCATCCAACACAATCATTAGTAATGTGATAAATGCTCCATTATTAATACGGATTCCAATCAGCTGATGGAACTAAATCTAGACAAAAAGTCTATTCCAAACCAATATTTCTGTCTGTTCACAACAAACAGAAGATAAACCTGTTTGAAGTAGCTCCATTTAGAAACCATGGTCAGCCAAACTATGTCAACTCTACAGTTAATTAAAGGCTCATTTCCATATTTGAGTCCTTTTTGAACTTCAAGTAAAGACTTCTATTTCTTTCCAAAACCAAAAGGACTGCTGGATCACTGCAGGTCTTTGTGTGCCAAATATAAGAGTGGCCAAAGACTGACTTCCTTTTGAAAGCCACAGTGTGAGCAGCTGCAGAAGTGAGTCAGAAGGGGGAAAATGCAACGGATAGCTAGAATGCCATTGATAGTTCTGCATAATTAAATATAGAGAACTATAAAGACAGAAAAAACCCACACAGTTAATCTGACATCCTGTACTTACACTATATCCTGCAGAAAACCGGCCATAGGAATGTGCCGATGAAGCAAAAAAAGTTGTTTTCATTTTAACAGTTTACTAACATGCTGTTACCATGGTGATAAGTGTCTAACTTAAATATTTGGCACATAACACTGACAAAGTACCGGTGACACATCAGTTATATCCGACGTGGTCTTCATGACTGTACCTACTTCTCCAGCTGCTGTTGGTGTGGTAACAAGTGTCGAACACTAAATACAGCAAAGGCTGATGGGAATGCCATTTGTTTTCAAGGTAGTCCATCAGAAAAGCTTCACCAAAATTAATATAATTCTTACTGAAGGCAAAAAAAATTCCAGATTCAGATTTTATGAAAAGATTGCCAAAGCATTTTATTACAGTCCATGGACTTCAACATCATGGAGGAACTAGAGGCAAAGTTGAGGATTAATTGTATGAGAGACATGAATGACTGAATAAAATGTTGTCACCTGCCATGTAGAAGTTGAGATATTGGCATTTTATACAACAAACTTTGAGAAGTAGTGTTTGAGGGAAAAATCAGATAATAACCAAAGTGGAATTGATCCTCAGTGACCTATGATTTTCTATCTAATTTCATGGAATTCCTTCCAACAGCAGTTGTGTTGAGTTAAAACTAAATGTGTGGACAAATGGGCAAAAACTGTCGATCATAGATCTATGATGCAAGCATCTCTAAAAACATCGGCATTATGGGGTAATGTTTCACTGATATGAATCTTCTTTCATGTGAGGGCAAAACCAGAGATTCCTCACTTCCAATCCCAGAACCCCAGAGAGGTATGAGCGCACTTCTTTCACTTTTGTAAACTCATTATGAAACACAAGGGTCCTGCAGTGTAGAGTGATTAAAATTGCTCAAACTTCAAGAGAACAGTTTTCAATTTCCTCAATTTATTTTCCTTCTGATTCATAATTATACCCTTATTAGACACTCAATCCTGATCCAGTGGATGGGATGAATGGGTTAACAGTTTGTGCAGGAGGAACTATGAAAGAAGCACAGCCATATTCCTCTCCAGCTCCAGTTAAGGCCAATGTTTATTCACTCCTACTCTCGCTCACGTTGAGTCATCAGGCTCCCAGTGTGCTGTAACTCTTCTTGCCTTAGATGGCCAGATCACAGGGGAAATGAAGGAATGCGGTCTAGACACAACACTTGAGCATTCAGTAGACTCAAGTCTGCTGGCTGCTCCCCCAGTTTATTCTTTCAATGACTGTAGAGCTCAAATGTTTATGGTGACAATCAAGTCTAGAAAGCTGTTTCGATCTTTCACAGTTTTACGGTGACATTTTGCAGAGCTATGGCATACTTAAGTTGCTCACTCAGTGCTTATCTTGAATTTGTGGTTTACCACCAAAGTAATGGGGTGTTACTGCATTTTCCAACCATTTCAGTGATGAGAAAACATACTTAAGGCGAAGCAAAAAGCCACAAAGAGCAGGAGCATAATGGACCTAAGGATAAAAAAAAAAAAAACGTTACAAGAAACAGCCTTTTTTTGTTGAATTAGGAAAAGATCTTGTTAAAGTGAAAGCTACGACAAAGGATATAACATGAGTTTCATAATCTTCACACCACAAGGAGTGACTATGATCCTGGAGGAGATCACACCCAGCTGGTTAGATGAGATGAAATAATTATCATGGGATTAAGGTGATCGCTCAGAACTGCTTCATATTTATTTGCAATGACCCTTACATCTACAGAAATGAGTGGACACCAATTAAGACAGCAAAATGTGTCCCACAGTTTAACAGAGCCACTTCAGATACTCACTACAGGAGGCAGTCGCCTATTAAGTTCAATGTTTCCCCTACCATTATATTAGCAGGGCACATCCCCCCTCCCAAGAAGTTCCAGTTCAACTTCTTGCTGTCAACAATCAGCCACCATTACTGATCACCCCACCCCACCCCGCACCAACCCAAAGCCAGAAACCTATGGGAAACACTGAAGTCTCAACAAATACATTAAAGGGAAATATATCATACTGTAATCAACTGGAAACCTCCCGAATGCGTGCAGTTTAAAAGTGTGTTTGAAGTCAAAAAAAGATTTTGGGCAAAGAAGCACTTTCATATTAAAGCTATTTCACCATCTCAGATTACTGGTACCTTTAAGGCTTCAATGACAAGGTCCCGGGCCTCCAGCTCTCCCTCCAGAATGCTGAAAAGCATCAGCAACTCTGGTCTGGTCAGACTCTCCATGTTCAGTTCGGACTATGAAGGCAAAAAATAAAGAGAAGAAGACTTTTTAAAATTACATGCATGTTTTATAGTCTGTATTAATATCTGTTGATTGTGTACTCTGATCTCAGCTGCACTATTATGAAACAACTCCAAAACAGGAAATACTGAGAAGCCATTAATCTTGCTTCATGGGTTTTCCCACGACTATACAGCAATTTCCCAGGTATTTTTACTTTGCTCTGAAACAAAGCCCTGTGTTTTCCAATTCCCCTCAAAACAGACATGTAGACAGACATCTGATCTTGCACACCGATTTATGAGCTTTCTCTGGATATGTGGTGATTATCTTGGGAGGGAAGAATTTTGCAAAGTAGTCAGTGAGTTTTTTTCTTCCTTTGACAAGAAAAATATCAGATTATTTTTGCTTTAGTTTAGAGAAACACTTGGCGCTAAATATATTGGATATCTAGCACCACAAGCAAATTCCATTTCCCATTTGCGCTGCTCACATATATGGCAGAAATACAAGTTGACAAGTTGCCTGGGTGCAGACAGGTCAGATTCAATCTGCTCCATCTGTATCAGAGATTGATAACATGCGTGCAACATAACTTTTTGAATGCCTTTGTTTTATTTTAATCATCATGAATTCTGTGACAATTTTGTGTTATATAAATGTATTGTGGTTACTTTGTAGTGTCTCTGTGCTCTAATCTTACAGCTGTGTTGGTTCTGCTGACAAGCCCTGCGGTGTCCACGTCTCAAACATCCAACCGCATTCTGCCCAAGTAAACATATGAGGGCCTCTCTTTGAAATAAGATCAAAGCAGTTGATGTTACTACACTGAGCATCCTTTTCAGATAAGATTCATCATGTGGGATGCGTACAACAGATTAAGGTCACACTCACTGACTACTTAATAACAGACATATTTTCTAGTTTTTGGATCACAGAAATATTATTTATGTCATTGAAGCATTTGAAAAATATCTCTCCCTGCTGTTAGGCTGTGATCCACACCTGAATTAGCATTCACTCAGCAGGCTCCTGCTCTACTTTGACCACTCTGTGGTCACTACAGCTTTCCACATCATGAAGTCATCAGGAGACGACCGGCTGATCTCTTTGAACAGGAGTTAGATAATGAAAGACAGGAATCTCAGGCCGGTCATATGCGAGCAAAAAGCTGCAACATTTTCTAAAAATCTTCAACACTACAAAAATATCTGGGGGAAAAAAAATAGTGCTGTGACAATAACACTTGTGAGGGTGTGCACTGTGGGCATGCCCCCCCCTCCCAACCAAGGCAAATACTACTTTTAGGTCTGCCTTTTAGCAGCATTCCTGGTCTGTGGCTTAACCACGGGAGAAAAATGCTAATTAAACTACGGTGCCTGGCTTGGTTTTGGTTTAAAGGCTTGCTTGCTAATTTCACAGGCCACCATAATCACAGTTAGAAGTGTGGGCACTGTATGTGAGAACTGTCTGGACCTGCTGAGGCCAACATGTGTCATTATGCTTGTTTAGATCCTCATCATTTTAATGATATTCCACCTAATCCCCTAAGTTAGAGTTGGTAATCATGAGGGTACACAAACACAACATGATAGCATGGGAAACACAAATATTCCCACATGTTCTCCAGGCTCCACTTCCGACGACGAAAACGCTGTGTTCACAATCCTTTTATCCGTGTTTGTTTTAAGCCATGTCAGCCATGTGCCTCATCTGCAACACTGTAAACTCTTTAAAAACACACAGCAACTTAAACTGCAAAAACGTTCGTTTCGCTCCAGAGCAAAGAGGCTCAGAGTTTGCCAGAAGCTGCTTGTGACTTCTGTACAATGTAATGGCAGGGAAAAAAAATCCTCCTTTACCCTAATCCTATCAAAGTCTATTAAATGTAACTTCGTTTTTTTCAATCCAATGATAGTTTCTAATGATAGCTCTTAAGAACATGCTGAATTACAACAAGGGTCATGCTGACGTTTTGAGTATATTTGCAAAGTTGGAAGCAAGATGGTATAGTTGTTTTGATTAGCCAAGTGTCTCATCTATGAGGATATATTGCAAAAGTAAACATTCTCAACATCCAGTTGGCTTAATTTGGAATTTTCAAGTCAATTTTTTTTTTAAAGTGCAAAATGCATGTCAGTCTGACAGTCTGTAAGTACTCATTCTGCCATGAAATGGGGTCAACCGAGGGGAAGCACAGCCTGAGAGGTCTGCTGGATTTCCTTCTTGGCTGACCAGATGCAGCATGTCTGGATACTAAATTGGATTTATAAGCTAACCCATTTTCTATACAGGCCACTTGTCTCCTCGCTCAGCTTCCTACCTGCTTCGATACAAGCTTCCTTGTAAAATAAACACGACAAATTCGTTTTTTTAAAGCAGCTGCGAGTTGTAAAACTGTTGTGTTTTCTAGTTTATTAAGGTGTTATTAAACAACTGAAGCCACTGCAAGTGAAGTCATACAGCGTCGTCACGAAGAACCAATCTTATTCTTACTGAAGAATGCTGAGTTTTAAAAGAAATGTTTATTAAGCCAGGCAAATTTTTTAGTGCATTGAACAAACAGAATAACATCAATGTAATTTGTTCAAACGGTTTGACCAGTAGCCTTGATTACTTTGGGTAATTTTTTTCTTCTTCTTTTTTTCTCTTCTTTGGAACAAACGCGACGAAACGCTGGACAGTATCCTCAACAACTTCACGCGGTTTACACAAAAACGTTGTCAATGGGTCTCCTTACCTTCATGTGGCCCGCTGAGGTGTTTCAGAACTCCAGCATGAACTTTTCTTCTGTCAGAAGATTTGTTTCACTTGATTTGCGTCTTCTGATCCCGACGCAGTTGAACACTGGAAGGCCAGAAGTAGAGCCGCGAATGACAGCTGAGGTAGCCAATAGGCAAGGAGTAGCTATAAGCACAAACCAATCACAGATGATCTAATGGGAACACGGCATTCAATGACGCCCCGCCTTTTGAATTTTGGTTGGATTTCTTTGTTTAGTTCCTCACTCCTGCATTTTCCTTAATAGCCTCGGACAGGCATGCAAACTATTTTAATGACCGCTCAGATATTATACCGAACATCAGTCATAGCCTTTCTAGTGACTATAAATTTGCTGTCTTTCCATAATATGTTTCTCAATTAACTATTAGATGTTTTGATAAATGATAAAAGTTTTGGCTTATGTCCCTTGAAACAAGATTGCTAATATGATGTGGTGGAAATCTAGGATGTTCATATTGTACTTATTGTACTACAATGGGAAGAAAAAAAACCTACCAGTTCTGAGTTCTGTGTGTGTGTGTGTGTGTGTGTGTGTGTGTGTGTATGTGCGTGTTTGTGTGTGTGTGTGTGTTGAATGTTATGTATAATATCACCATCTATTGAGTTTATAGTGAATTTAGTTCAGAAAAGCTATTTCTTACATTGATTCATGAATTCAAGTTGGAGTTTAGTTTGTTTTGTTTTTTTGTCACATGGCAGTGTAATGAGGTGGGTATACTCTAAGGCTGTGCAACACCCATTTCACACCCAATAATATAAAAAAAAACAATAAATACACCACTGGAATAAACTAAAAAAGACATTGTTATATGAAGACAGTGCAATGGTTGCGCAGTAATGTGCAACTACAACAGACAGAATTTGTTGGATTACAGTAATATCAACTGCCACCTGGTGTCTGCAGAGCTGCAAAAATTCAGTTTTGTGGGAGAAATGTCCCCAGGTTGCCTATGTCACCTGGGAAATCCCATTGGCTTACATTTCAGCCAGTTTCCAACTGAAAGTCAAAGTTTATAGAAGAGTAACAATTGTATTATTTTTTTAACACCTTGTGTTTTTTTAATCACACATCCCAAAGCTCCTGGATCTCATTAGCAGCTCTCAGGAGCAAGACAAAGTTGACTGTGGCGCTCTAACTCCACAGGGGTGATACACCTGTGTTGATCTTGTTGTCAGAAGGATCTCCAGACATGAAGAAAACCAGATGAGGTATGTATTGTGATGTAGACCTAAAGATTTAGGGTTGACAGAACTCTTTCTGTAATACATAACAGCTGCCAGTAGAGTGCAATGCTTACACAACAGAAGCCAAGTCTATATGGCCACCAATGCATCTTTGAGCTTTTTCATAATTATGTCCCTTTTTTCTCACTTGGCTATCTTGAGGGTATACAGCGAGCAAAGTCAGAGAACTGTCTCTCCTGATAGGCTGCTGGTGCATGGAGCCTCTCCAGCACTAATAGAGAGTCTCTATTTCAGGCTCCTCAATTAAGCTCCTCTGTACAGCCTACTGACTAGCTGCTGTGGAGAATCTGTGTCCTCAGATTCACTGTCCCATGTCCTTGTATCCCTTTTACAAACAATTGACACCGCACAGTTTTTCTTAGTTTGGCTCAGTTCAGAAGTAGTTTTTTTTAAAAATGCTTCCTAAGTCTGAACAGCAGGAAAACATTTTTGGCTTTGTTTGACAAAATAGAGCTGGTAGGGCTTGTTAGAGAATGAAAATGACAAAACTATTCTCTTAGAATTTTTACTACCATTTTCCTTCTTTCTCGTTCATACTTTTCGCACTACACCAGAACATGCTCTATTGTATCAGGTACTTCGCAACGGTCACATTTCCCTGTTAGATGTTTCCCAATTAAGCCTAACGTGCTGTTCAAAACTGTGTTCCCAAATCTCAGCCGTGATATTGTGGTCTTCTCTCTCCTTGTCCTACTTGTATTTTTCATTTCTCCAGTTTTCCTTTGAATACAATAAAACCGCCGTCTTTTCCTTCCTTCCACCGTGCCTGATTGGCACCTGATTGGCAGCACATGTGACCCTGCTGCAGCTGTTAGTTGGATTGTAGGGTCAAGTTGTGGAGAAACGCTGATTCCTGACAAGTCAAAGACAACAAGTCTCTTTTGACCTGAAAAAAAGGCAAGACTTGATTTTATAGTAAAGAAAAAGCTCATTTATCTCCTTTTTTCTTTAAAACAGTTTATGCATATTGTGACAAAAGACAAATCATCTGGAATTCTAAGTGTTTTTTTTTTTGTTTTATTTTTAGTTAGTAATACAATCTCAAAACCTTGAAAAGTATAAATGAATCGAAGGTTCTGGGGCTTTGTTTTGTATTTGAGAATATCATGAGTTTTGTTTTGTGAAATTTAGAACAATGTTATAATACTTTGTATTTATTTCCTATGAAGACATTAAAATGAGTTGAAAATGAATATAAATCAAAATAACACATACAGTAAGAGTATAAGACATCATATTACAGTAGTTGATAAATTAGCTTTACAATAATAACTATTTCATTGTGACAATTTGACATTCAGACTTTTACATTGGGTGAACTTTCATTTATATTTAGTAAATCCATGATGTTAGGCAACTTTCTCCTCATCTTTGTTTCTTCTGATATAATCACCAGCTGAGATATTTTTGTGATGTACATTTCTTTTTTAATCCTTCATGTTCTGACTTTCTGTAAGTTTCTGAACCCAAATCTAAACAGATTATTGAGACTATTCTTAGCACTGAATGAACATAAGACAGAGGCCCACAAGTTTAAAAAATAAATAGCAAAAATGGCAAAATTCCATCATCAGAAAATGTTTCAAAAGTTTAATCAGGACTGCAGCGACCTTCTTAACCCCTGACATATGTGGCAACCGGTTCGAATCATGAGTGAATACCCTATAAAACCTCAATTTCCCATACTTGTGTAACATAACACCTTGCTTAAGTGGTATTCTAAATGAATACTTTATCTTCATTTCACACCTGGCACTCCATCATAGATGTCAGACACAACGTGGAGATGACACACCGTAGTGGCCCAGACACCATCAGAGGAGTGGTAAAAAGAGGGAGCAGTAAATATAGCATTAGTCTTGGCAGGAGCCGGCGACAATCTAGGGCCTAATCTGAGGCAGTTATCAGCATCTGTTGCCTGGCACCCAGTTCTTTGAGGGTTTTAGTTATTCATCTATTGCTCCATATCTGTCACTTTTTTTCTTTTGCATCTGAATCTTTATACAGAAAATGTATTCAAGACTGTGGGTGGATGTAGCCTCTCAGTACCCCCAAGTCAGTCAGTCAGTCAGTCAGTATTACATGTCTTCTTTGTTAAGCGCATCTGATTGCATGAAGAGATTAATGTTAGAAATAGATTTGTTTTGCAGTTGCATTGAATATAGTGTATGCAAATTGCCTGAGTGTCTGACCTTGAAGCATTCCTGATTAATCATTTGCATATCTCCAGAGTGGTTATGTGTCTTCAAGCAGCAGACTGCCCATGTCATCAATCTGTTTCTTTTTTAATCATGTGGCAGCAGGTGCATGTGTAATTTAATATCGAGGAACCGTTCTGTCATTTTTGTTTGTTACAACTCTGTCAAGTGTATGTTGACTTCATCTGCTAAAAGATAAACGTGATTTACAAAAAAATACCTAGCCAGTTTATTTAATGGATGAAACAGGTCTCTGAGCTTGGCCAAACTGCAGCCCACTTGAGAATAAGCTGACAAAAATTGGAGCCCACTACAAATCACAGGCTTACAGGAAAATAGAGGACAACAAGGGGCTGGGAATGCTTTGGTGGGATTTGACAAAAACTGTTTCTCTACAAATACACAACCATCCATGTCAGTTTAGATGTCTTTGTTTTCCAAGCTTTTGAGTTATAAACTAAGACAAATTTGATAGGCTTGTTTTACGACTCTGGATAAGTTAATTTTTCCAAAGTTTGAGCTGTTTCTGTAAAATATGAAGGTAGAAATCTATCTGCTGAATAATTTTAGGGAAACCAACTGTTCTTCAAGTAACCCCCTTTAAAATGAGACTCATTGTGTAAAGCAGGGATCTTCAATCCTGGTCCTGAACAAACCTTGATTCCCCTTACTGAAATAGATGCACTAAACTGAAGTTGCTGGACTCAGCACACTAGCTGACAATAAAACATGATCAATATAATTCAACTACTAAAAGGTGAAAATTAAATGGGGGTCCGTTCATATTCCTCTTTCCCTAATATCGAAAAATACTGAAATTATCATCTAAAAATGTTCTTTGAACAAATAATGACACACTGTGTATATCTCTATTGGAAGAGGCAGCCTGTTTATTCAGGCAACCATTCAGGCTTAAAGCACCAGATAGCAAAATTGTGAATGGTAATTTAATCACATAATGGCTCCTACACTCTCTGAAAGCCTAATTCCTTGTATCTTCTCCTCTGTAACAAGTATGCAGTGTGAATTTTAATGAATGGAACTTGAGAACATTTGTTTTATTCTGTTTTACTCAACTCTGTTTATGACTGATGGAAATTCAAAAACTCAAAGAGTGAGAGACTGTACATAATTAACCATCATGAACATAGAATTAGGTTATATACTTCATAAGAAATATCAAAGCTGCAAGAACCCAAGACCTGCTCTTTATCCTTTCGTCTTTCACATTACAATTCACATTGAAGTACATCCACTGACCTAAACAGCACACTGTAAATTCTAACTAGTTGTGGCTACTTAAAAAAATTAAAATCCGTTTGATTTTATTGGATGTTCATGAGGTTGTGGAAGAAAGTTTTTTTGATTAATTTCACATAAATTAGAAAAGATGCTTCAGAAAACATTTAATTTCAAGTTCATCTAACTTAAAATAATTGATGAACTCAAAGTTGACTTGTTTTGCAAAAAAACAGAAGAGGGGCGGGGCTTCTGTTCATCATATTGTCAGACCACTGACATCTCTGTTACAGTGCAGTAACTGGCCAACTGGTTTTAATACATGGGGATGAGCAAAAACTGGAGAGGGGAACTGGTTTATACACTAAAACTAGTGAATGGTGGATTCTTGCTGATTGAGTTCAACATGGAGACCAGAATATGTTTTCCTGTCTGTTAGCTGAGAACTGGGGGGAGGAAAAACAAAAAGTACTTTCAAAAGTATTGTGTAATTTTAACAATTATTAAATTGCCAAAGTAAAAGTAAAAGTTCAGGTTTCATACAGTGAATTACCTCTGGTTGGTTGTTAATAGAAGTGAAGCATTGTGGGAAACCCTGCTCCCCCACTATCACTGTTCTTCCTCAACTTAAATTAATTACATTGCTTCAACTTAATTACATTAATCTTTTCAACATTTTGCCCTCCTGAGTTCATATAACTTACTTAAGATTAGTAATACTAACAACTAGGTTAAAATTAAGTTATAGCAACTAGATATATTCTATTAAAGCCAATGTTAGATTTTACAGTGAGTAGAAAAGACTGTTAATAAGATGTAGTGATATTTTCATATGTAGTATATAGACTCAAGTGTTTAAAAACGCTTTTAAAATGAATGGAGGGCTCACTTTGGAAACGATTTTTTAAGATATGACTGTCAATATCTTGTGCAGTATTTATCATTGTTTTAAATCTTAAGAAGAATTCAGTAGCTCTGCAAAATTGTAAATTTTCATTTGAAACTGAACCTATTAAAATGCAAGAAGGTTAATAACAGACATTACAGCAAAACTCTGTTTGGCATTTATTAAAGATGGTTTGTATGTCAGATTTCAACATTTGAAAATGCGTGCATGAGATGTTGGTTGCTTTGGGTGATTGTTGCTGGAGTAGGAAGAATCTATTTTCCTCCATTAACTTTGGACATGTTACACAACCATCCACTAACCCAGTGGTTCCCAAACATTTTCTGCAGGGCCCGCTCTTCATCTATGACAACATTGTCAAGCCACCCCATCCCACCACCACTACCACATCCACCCCAACACTTACGGTGAAATGTATCAAGAAATGTGCAGTGGAATAGTGTTGTTTGGCAGATAAATAGTCTAGTATCTTTCACTTATTGGTTGCTACTTCATTAATTATAGTAAATAAATACTGTGCATGTATAAATTATGTATACTGTTTATACAGAATGTATGCAAATTTATAAGTGTGCCATATTTTAATTCTTGTTTTTATTTCTGTCCAGTACTTTGATCAACTGTGGTTGTTGTAAAGCGCTTTATAGATCAAATTTTATTTGATTTAATCTAATTTCTTCCGTCAATGATATGGTTTTATCAATTTCTCCACTATCTTTTAGACGGGGAAACTTTTCACACTATTTTATATTAGATAAGTTGAGCATTTGACAAGAAGGATGCTGCTTTAGTAAAACAACTCTGCTATTTACCGCAGTTTGAGTAGTTTATTTCTAAAGTAATCAATAGGCTTTTCTATGTGTTCAGGATGAGAAGTCCTCAAGTGGTGGTGTAACTTGTTTGACCCCATACTGTCAGATGCTAATATTTTAAGACATACAACACACTGTGGTCTCGCTTCATTACCAGCCATTGACCATTATCGTTACTTGAACATTACCTGTCAGGACCAGGGAAAGATATGCAATATTTTTTTGTCTTTTTTATTTTTTTGGTTGTTCAAATGTCTGTTGTTGATCCATTGTTGTTTGCCCATTGGTACTTTCACAAATTTGTCCATGTTTTACTAATAGTGAAAAAGTTATACATATTATTTAGCCTAGCTTGGGGGGGGGGGGGGGGGGGGGGGGGGGGGGGGGGGGGGGGGGGGGGGGGGGGGGGGGGGGGGGGGGGGGGGGG
>JBBBVU010000003.1:18219886-18236891 GCA_037177055.1 Atherinosoma microstoma
AATAATAATAATAATAATAATAATAATAATAATAATAATAATAATAATAATAATAATAATAATAATAAATTTTATTTATAAAGCGCTTTACAAAAGAAACTCAAAGCTGCTTTACAGGATAAAACAAAAGTTTAAAAAAAAAACAGAGCAGAAAACAGTTAAAACAACACACAAAACAGGGGGTGTTGTTTTACCTGTAAACACACCAGCCATTTTAAACAGGCCCCTTGGCTGATTCAGCATAGAAACATATGGCATTGTCAGAGGAAGAGAGGGGGGAAAAATGTACAGAACAAGAGAGACTGTCTTTTAAAAGTAGGGTAGGAGATCCTGGAAAAACAGTCAGGGTAGGGTAGGAGATCCTGGAAAAACTCTTTGAAAATACACAGTGCACCAAGCTTCTGAGAGCGTGCAATTCCTGCACGAAGGAGGGAATGTGCAGAGGGGGGAGGGATAAATAGCAGTTGAGTTTGATAAACATATCCCCATCCAATCTTTTAAACCGGTCAGTTGAAATGATCTGATGGAGTTTTTCAGTCCTCTCCATTCCACAAGTGACTAAAATATTTTTATGTTAGATAGAGCATTTAATCAATTGGCTGCAATCAGGGTGCAATGGGGATTTCAAGCAATATATGACAAAATGCTCCTGGAAAACATCTCCCACCCTACTTTTAATGGCTGGAGAGAGCTTACAGTACAGGTAGGATGCAAGATGGATGCCGAATTTGCCGTCAATAGGGGGCGCATCACTGACAAATTTGATGAAGTCCTGTAGTGCGTCTTTACCCTTTTTTCCCATTTATGGCAACCTGATATCAGCCCGATGTTGTATCCTTATTAACAGTTATGAATCTTAGTTTGTTTATCCAATCCACACTAAGGGTTAACATCAGCACAGGAACTTTGGTAATCAGGTGAAATTTAAGTGTTTTAATACCAACAAATCAATAAGTTAATCAATCAGTAACTTTATCAGTTAGTCAATCACTCAATGCAACTTCAACATACCCCTTTTGTGTTAATTTTCAACAAAAAAAAATTACATGCTCCAAAACAATGTATTAAATCTAAAGACATGATGATTCTCCTAATTGACTTTTAACATTGTACTTCTAGCAAAGTGAAGGATCTTTAAACATTACTGTCTTAGTAGCATGCTTCATACTTAGGTTTAAAAAGTGTCAGTATTACCACTCATATGGCTAATCAACATATTTTATATGCATGTTTTGAAGCAATTTCTCAAGTTAGGCCAGGAATGTTATCCCTCTGTTTCTCTGCTGTGGCTGTCACAAAATCTAATCCTCTGTGTCTAACTTTAAAATGTTTCTGTGGATAAGACGATGAAAGTAATACAAAAGGGTGGACAAAAGGATCCGTCTGCAGCCTATGACAACCTTGTGTGTGCTTTGTGGTAATAGTGTCTTTTTGTGAACTGTTGCAGGAATTGCAATGACTTCTTTGATTGGCTTATTGACATCATCCATGTAGATCTGGAGCCTGAGAGCTTAGGACATATAAACTCTAACACATATAAAACATGTATAAAATGCACATGCAAAAGGAAATGTAAAAGTACAGAAGGAACAGAAAAGGAGAGAAAACGCAACAAATGATGGTGTCCCTGACATTGTTAAGGGTGGTTATGGCAGAGGGAATGAAAGATTTTTTGTAGACTTTTGCTTGAAGGTAGCAACTGAAAGGAAGTGAAAAGTGGGGAGATGGGTCTTTAATAATAAGGATGGCTTTCTTGTTCACCAAGTGCCTGTGTAGTTCAGACAGAGGTGTTCAGGGTGAGTTGATTATTTTACTGGCCTGAGTAATTACACAAGTGAGTTTAAAAAAAAAAAAATTATGTTTGGTGGTGAGGTGGCTGAACCAGGAGGAAAAGTTGAAGGTGAGTATGGATTTGATCAATGATTTCTACACAAAAGCTAGAATGTCTTTGCTGACACAGGGAATCCTGAGTTTCCTAAGCAGGTGGAGGCGCTGCTGGGCTTTGGGTATTGTACTTTTAATGATTTTTGTTATCTGGGTCTGTGATGTAAATTTATAATCAGTGGGCATATGCACACCAATCCCTCTCATGCAAATATACATGTACTCTCCAATTTTATGTGACCTTGTCATACGGTAGGACAATGAATATACCTCAAAACATGAATGAATACTGGATAAAACAAAACAAACAAGCAAACAAAACAAAAAACAACAACCTGGAGACACCAATGTACGGGAAGTGTACTTGATCTTAACGTGGGCTAGAAATTACAACCCTGGTTCCCAAAATTTAGAATGTTGTGTAAAATGAAAATCAAAAAATGAAATGGTAATTTGAATATCTAACACACTATTTTATTTACATTAGAAAACACATAAAATGTTTAAAGTGAAAAATTTTGGAAAGTATTAGCCTAGCTTATCTTGATTTTGATGGCAGAAACACTTCTCTGTAAAGCTAGGACAGGGCCACATTTAACTCTGTGCAGCGTTCCCCCCTTTAATAGTATGTAAATGTATTTTTGTTAATTAAATTTTTGTTAAACCTATATTTATGCAGGTTAATCTAATTGAGACACACGGTCTGAATCCCAAGAGAGACTTGCATCCACAAATGCATGCATGCAAGTAGTAACTGACAAACATTATAATATAGTGTTCACTATATTAGTGCTAGATAATGTCTGGGAATGGAGGAGACCAGTTGCTGGACCTTTATGAGAGGGATGTTGTCCCATTATTGACTGATGTAAGATTCTAGTTGCTCAACAGCCCTGAGTCTTCATTTTGTGTTTAATGATGCATCAATGTTTCCAGCTAATGAAAGTTCTGTACTGCAGACAGGTAAATCCATCTTCTCTGTTGTAAAGCCATTGGATTTAGCATTTGTTTTATGTTTTAACTGCTGTCAAATAGATTATTTTATCCTTTTCCATAGTTTTAAAGTAATAAAAAATAAACTGACATGAAATGCATAATTTTTTCATTTAGCCAAAGAGTAAAATAAAGAAATGTTTCTACATTTTAGTGCCACTTTGTTCATAATTAGGGAATTTTATTTACAGATTTTGAATTAACATCACAGACCACATTTAAGAGGTTCAAACAGTCCCTCCAGGAAGTTGCAGTGTTGCAATACAAACACAAAGTGGGGGTATATGCAAAAAGTAAAAATTAAAAATTAGGCATCATAGGCAACATGATTTATTCCTTTAAATAATTTTTCTGTGGGTGAATTTTTGTTGATAGTTGCAATAGCAACACTACAACTTCCTGGAGGGACTTGTAACAAATTAATCTGTTATCATAATCCTTCATGATGTATTGCAGGGACCAGGTTCTAAAGTTAACGCTTATATAAATGCATGTGAATTGCTAAAGAGGCTATAATGTTAGTAATGTCTGAGTTCATGGTGCACAGCAAACATTGTTTTACACTATTTCCATCTTTTACCAGCCATAAAAGCAAGCGTAGCTGTATTTGTTACAGCTGATGGGGATCAAAATAAATACAAATAAAAGCATCACTTACAACGCAGCACCTACTGTAGATGTTGGATGTCGTGTAAGTGACAGGTGAGGTGAGTGTGTCTCAGAAACTGTTGAACTGATGATGGGAGGAGTGATGAGTCGGAGCTGGCACAGTGAGCCCGACGCACTTTGTAGTTTGCGCTGGAGAAAAGGAGGCTCGCTGCTGCTCTCCATCACATTTCACTTTTCACAACTGACTGGGAAACAAAGAAGCCAGGATGTAGAATCCGTCAGGTTCGCATGTCTTGCATCAGACCGTTTTCTAGTCTTGTGGTCCCAGTGAGTAGTTAAATTGCGCCGCCTCGAAAGCGTTCCGCGGGAATTTGTTGACTGATCCATCGTGGAGGAGAGGTGCTGCTCGCTGCTTGTGCTCGCTAGATGGATTCGGGCTTCTCTCGTCTTACTCGGTGTTCATTGAAACTCATGTTTCGGTTTTGAAGAGTTGGGATTTTGTTCCCTCCTCATCTTTTTGGTGGGTAAGCAGTGTTTGTCATCTATACTCTTTTCTTTCAAATAAGAAAATGCTCAAATTCTTAAAGAAGTTATAATTTTTCAGCTGCCTTGGATGGTAGAAAGTAGCCATCAGTGTGAGGTCCGTACAACGCACACGTGCATGAACATTTGTGAAGAAGGGCAGCTAAATTATAGTGCCCTGGTGATACCTTACTAGAAATATATGTCAAAGACATCATATAAATACATTATTGCCTACTTTAATTATAAACTAAAGGTTATAGTCATATTAACATGGGTAAATTTAAAAGAGTCTCTTATTTGGATTCAACAGGTTTTTGTCAATCCTTTATAATCTGTGTTTTTAACTATTGAACTGTAATGATGCTGTTCAGGACCGACTGGTAGTAGTGATTTATCAATGAAGGTCGTGTTTAACAGATCAACTGCACTATATTTATTGATCACTTAGCTTGTATTACTAATAGAAAGAAGAGAGAAAATTGAAAAAACAGACTATGGTTGTTTGGCACTTGAGGTTCAGTTGATGCAATTTTTCGATTTGGACAGAAGCGGCAGAGTAACTAAATTTAATAGTGTGAAAAACTGATGTGGAACTCAAAATGAGCTGTCTGCTGATTCATTTCCAGCAGCAGGTCTTCAGTGGCAAACACTGATGACCTGATTGATCAGCTGACGTGCTGCTAACTTTGATCTTTGTGGTTTATCTCTATTTCTTTTATTTATATATATTCTTCAGATGCCATTTTATTTTGAAGACAGTCAAGTCTGAAGGCGAGGAGGACTACTTCCAACATTCTGCTTCACAATGGCAACAGGAGTGGCAGCTTGGCTTCCTTTTGCCAGGGCGGCAGCCATTGGCTGGATGCCTGTGGCCAACTGCCCCATGCCCATTGCACCGAGAGACAACAGTAAGAAACAAGATGAACTGATCATGCTTAATGTCAGTGGCCGTCGCTTTCAGACATGGAGAACAACTCTGGACCGCTATCCAGATACACTGCTGGGCAGCTCTGAGAAGGACTTCTTTTACAATGAGGAAACCAAGGAGTACTTCTTTGACCGGGACCCGGACGCCTTCAGAAGCATCCTGAACTTCTACCGAACTGGGAAGCTCCATTATCCTCGACAGGAGTGCATCTCAGCCTACGATGAGGAGCTGATTTTCTTCGGCATCATACCTGAGATCATTGGTGATTGCTGCTATGAAGAGTACAAGGATAGAAAGAGGGAGAACTTGGAGCGACTGCAGGATGACCAGGAGGAAAACAAGGACCTGAAACAGCCAAACATGAACTTCAGAGAGACCATGTGGCGTGCATTTGAGAACCCCCACACCTCCACCATGGCCCTGGTCTTCTACTACGTCACTGGCTTCTTCATTGCCATCTCAGTCATCACTAATGTGGTGGAGACAGTGCCCTGTGGTTCTACTGCCAACCAGAAAGACATGCCTTGTGGCGAACGCTACACTGTAGCGTTTTTCTGCATAGACACCGCCTGCGTCATGATATTTACAGTGGAGTACTTGTTGCGCTTGTTCGCCGCACCGAGTCGATACCGTTTCATGCGCTCTGTAATGAGCATCATCGATGTGGTGGCCATCTTGCCATACTACATCGGCCTAGTGATGACCAACAACGAGGACGTGAGCGGCGCCTTTGTGACACTGCGCGTGTTCCGAGTGTTTCGTATCTTCAAGTTCTCGCGCCACTCGCAGGGCCTGCGGATCCTGGGTTATACACTCAAGAGTTGTGCTTCAGAGCTGGGCTTCCTCCTTTTCTCACTCACCATGGCCATCATCATCTTCGCTACGGTCATGTTCTACGCAGAGAAGGGCTCCAGCTCCAGCAAGTTCACCAGCATCCCAGCCTCATTCTGGTACACCATTGTCACCATGACAACGCTAGGGTGAGTGGAAATTTTGCTTATTGTAGTCAAATTTATGTTGGCATTTAATGTAGAACTGTGATAGCAATAATTGAGTTGAGTTTTTAAGAAAAAAATCATTGTATTTGTTAGGATTTTTTTTCGGATTGAATAGTGTTAAAAACATCTCTTTGACTTTTATATGAGAATTAAGACAGCCTTCCCCATACATGAGTACACCACAGCTTAAATAAGACTGCCAGGGTGAGTAATGGTGGCTACAGCATTTATCTATCAGCACAAACACTCGTGGCATTTTGTTTGCTTCTCTTAGTGCTTACCAAATAATGAGACTCTGGTTGAATGCATTCATATGAGAATAGTGAAAAGATTCCCTGATGCTGCTCTGATGAGTGATTTATTTAATGTTGTCTATCTTTATATTTGAGTTTGTTTTAGTTATAGCAATATTTTTTCTCCATTTTAAAATGTCAATGAACCTAAAACATATGTAAGAGCTCAGTAATTATTCTTTTTTTTTATTGGTTTTGGAAACAAACAGTGATGATTGAGTTTGATTGTTTGAAAGCAAAATATATATATATCTTTAGGCATTCAGTGTAAAAAATGTTTAGCAAAGAAACAACTTGACTACAATATGAGATCTCTTCTCTGTATGTCTAGAGGTGAAGTATCCCCTGAGAAATGTTCTGTCACCTTTATAATGATTTCTCCCAGCTCTTAATCTTTCCCTCAAGCGCGTTGAGATCCAGTGCCACAAATGGCAAGGTGAACTTGAAACTGTTCCCGAAGTATGGCTGAGTGCAGTAGTCTATAATGAACACAGAACTAAAGAATAATTATGAGTTCCTTAAAATAGGTTTATGCTCAGAGTGTCTTTGTTGACAATGCTGTGAATGTAAATGGAAAAAGAAATGGCATGACACTATGACCTATAGTTGTGTTTTTTTTCAGTGACTTGGATAAGGAAGGATATTTTTTAAAACAATGCCAGCATAAGCAAGAAGGGCTGCAATCTAGGGCTGTAATCAGTTATTAGTTGGGGTGCGTGATGGTGGCCAAAAACAGTAATTCATAGATTTTAGTGAAGAAAAATCACAACAAAAAAATCACTACTTTTGCCACATTGTTCAACATTTTCATACAGATCTTTACAAAAATATAAACCTGGTTCCCTCCTTTAAACACAATACAGTGTATTTTTTTTTATAGGAAAAAGAAATGCTGAAATTTTATTTTATAATGTTACCTTGTCAGATAGAGTGAAGGTCAAGTGGATATGTTTTGTTTTTTTTGGTAATGCTTGCTTTGGTCCTGCATTTCAGTGAGAAGTTTAATGTACACGTCCAGCACATTTTTATATCTTTCAGAGGTGGCATGACTTGTCACCTGATTAAAGGAGATATTTATGTAACACATTATGAGTGTCTGTTTTAATATGTCATGATTCTTAACACCAACCAAAGAGATTTGTTTAAGCTATATTACTCTCTTTATCTATTTTTGTGATTGCAAGCAATAAAAAAAACAAATGTCCCCGAGCATGAATCAATAGATCCCAGTCCAGCAGTTATTATTAATACCTTAAAACCCCAATTCTACTCCTCAAAATTGTACCTTAATTTTTGTCTCTCCCCCACCCAGTGCAGGAAAAACCCAATAGGAAACCAAAAAGCATTTTGAAAATAGACATCAAATAGAAAAGCATCATTTTATTATTGGTTTAATGGCAAAGTCCAGCTGTTTTGGATCAAATTCATGAAGCACCTTTCAGAAAAGTGAAGACGGCAGGCCTTTGTTCTCTTTAATGTTTTGATAGGACACAGCATTGTTTCCAAATACACGTAATCTCCTTTAGTTGCAGTTAAACACCTTTGGGTAAGACATGAAAGTTGCAGAATCTGATTTTTTTCTATTACAGCCATAAAGCAAACATGTCAGGTCTACCATCTCCACAGCAAGAGCAAAACACAACAAATAGCTTCTTCACCTTGCTTTTGCTGTCTTCTTCATCTAGCTTGTGCTAACCTCCTCCTCGTGCTTGTTCTATCTTGTCATTTAATTAGTTCCTCCAGAATTATTTCCTCCAGTCTTCAGTCATACAGTCTGTGTGGCCTCTCCTTCCTGAGATTGTTGCTGGTATCTTGTAACGCAAACACACACACACACACAAAAAAAAAAATCTTATGATACTACGGTTACAAACTTGATTTTGTTTTCAGCAGAGGGGGAATTTAATGTTTGTGACATTTTCCAAAAACTTTTTGGAGACTGTTAAATGATTAAACTGTGAGTTCGGTAAAATCAACTTTGTAGACCAATATCACATTTTAACATAAGTGTAAAAGCCTTAAACTGAGGTATGCTCACAATAGAAGAACTCCACTCTTGTGGGAACCTTTTATTCAGTGAATAAAACAGAACTTTGTACAGACAGTCACATTCGGATTGTACAATATGTACACTCCACAGAAAAATATAAACACGGAGAGGCTGTGTTCAGTTTTTATGCTCCTCACATGTGGAACAAACTAATAGAATACTGCAGATCTGCTGAAACTCTCAGGGTTAAAAACTTTTCTATTTGCCGCCTTTTTATCAAAACAACTTATAATTAACTTTATTTCTTCCATTTTATCTTGTCTTATTTGAGTTTTTTTCTGTCTTTATTTTATTTCTTTTATGTACTTTTTAATGATTCTTCCAAAACCCCGCTGTAATGCTTCTAATGTTATGCAAAGCACTTTGAATAGTCTTGTACATGGAATGTGTTATACAAATAAACTTGCCTTGCTTTGCCTAGAAAAATGCACAAAAACGTACATTTTTCCTTCCTTAGATCTCTATATGATAAAGCTCTTGTCACACTACAGTACAAGTTTCCACTCCTATCACAATGTGACAAAGCTGACATTTGTGACGTATTGATGTCAATATTACAGCAATATTTGGTTTATCAAAACAATACACTGTCATAAGTTAAAGAGATTAATACTCACTTTTGTGGCTCCCATCATTTTATGTAATTTTACTTGAAAAAAAAAACTGCAATTCAAAACTTTGTCACCTCACAATTTCTGACCCTGATTTGTGAAATTACTTAAACATATTGCTAATTTGTTCATATTTGACAGTTTCTGGTGAGACATTGTCAGACTAGTGAGAGGAAAATATGAGGCACAAAAAGGGAGGATACCTGTGTGCCTGGTAAAATCATTAATAAACTAATAGCAAATAGTTATTTGATGCTTTATTAAGGCTAGAAATATTGTTATATCTATAAGGAGATTTCTTTAAAGAGATGCCTGTCTGAGGGAGATGGCAATTTTTTGGTGGTCATGATATAGAAATGTTCTGCAGAGAAACAATGACTACTAGACGGGCAGTGTGGGCTGTTGTGCTGCATGTAGTGTAACCCTTAACAAGATCCCTAATGATGTGATTTTTTATTTTTAACTAAGCATATTCAGTCTTCCTGTTAGTCACACATCACTGGCAAACCCATCACTCTTTTCTGACATGACAACAATTAATTTAGACTTGTTGAAAACAGATTTTTCTTCTATAGTTTATCTTCAGTGTGTCATCCTTTTTCCTTTGTAAGAAAAGAAAATAATCCGATGAAAGCTAAGAATCTCCAAACTTATGCCAACATGACTGTGTATATGCTCCTCTTTTTGTGTGAAATGTAAGTGGTGTTTTTTGTATCAGAGTACAAAGGGAATGCAGTGCCATGGTGAAGGCCTTACATAAATTGTTAACCTGAACAATGTGTGAGTGCTGATCCATTATGTGTGAATCACAATAGGCAGCTACACTGGGAGTCTACAGCGTGGACAATGTGATCCTCATGGCTAACCAAGGGCGTTACAGTCAGGAAAACAATAAACTGATATGTATTCAAATCTTATGCACTAAACCCATATGGAATAATTAGAAATGATAAATAAGGATATAGCAAGAAGTGGTAGGAAATATAGGAAATAATTCTGGTTGTACAAAAATCAGCTTGACAGTACACAAACAGCAATCGTCTTCAAGGACAAGTCTTTAACCCACACTGAAAAAGTGAGTTAATTTGTTAGAAAAAAAAATCTGCCATGTAAACTTTGCAAGCAAGCAAAACACTTATTGTTGCAGTGACGCTTTGAGTTTTATTTTGTAAATCATTGTGGTGTGCTCTCCTCTCGCCCAGGCATGCAATATGTGCTGTTCTGTTCTGTTCCAGATTGTGGTTTGTTTAGTTCCGCTTGAACAGATGTTTTAGTAAGTGAAAACTGTGGCAAGGTTTTACCAGTTGAACCTATGAAAGGAGCAAACAGTCTACTGCTGTCTTCTGACTTTTTATCACCAGCGATCACTGGCCTTGTGCTGTTTTAGCAGCATATTGCAGAGGTGTTGGTTTCTGACTCTTATTCCCCTGGTCTCAGCTCCTGGGCCTCTCTGGTCCTGGCCTTGCTTCCAACATGCTGTTCCTGTCTCTCTCAACCTCCATCTAAAATACTCTTAACCCACATATGTTTATCCATTTTTCACATTTTTTTTCCATATTCAGTTGAATTAGATATAGATATATGGATATATCATATAAAAAATTCATGTTTCCAAATATTTTTTTTCTCAACGTAGTTCAAAATAGCTCTGTGACTAGATTGTAGGGGTATTAGAAATATTGACATACTGAAATATCGCAATATTTCCTGTTATGATATTGTATCAATATTCAAAATTTACAATTTACTGTATATGCAAACGTTAACAGTGGTGGTTAATTTTTGTAATGCATTTAAAACTGTGACCGCTAGTTAACAGCAGTCATTTCCTCCTCCAATCCAATAGAACAACAAAATCTTGTGATTATCTTGTTCCATTAGCACTGGTTTGTGGGAACTCATACTATCTTCGCAACACTCACCAATGGCTGAAAATGGGATGATCCAGCCAGCCCCCAAACTTACAAGCGGATGTGTGGACACATTTTGGATTCAAAACAAAGGATGGCAGTAAAGATTGTGACAAGAACTATGCATTCTTCATCTCGTGCGACCAAAATAATGCAGTTTGTACTTGGTATATTTGCAGAGACATGCGCCCTCCGAGTGTTGTGTAGAATAAGGGATTTTGTTAAATGATTAAAACACTGGAACTCTGTTACAACATCCCCAACAACACATAATGGATATTGTGCTGCTGAAGTTGTACGAAGAAGTCAAAACGATGGTACTGGACTGTCTCAGCTCAGCAGAAAGAGTTGCTTTGACCTGAGACGCATGAGGGTGCCATCCACACCAGCAGCAGATGAAGAAAGATTACACCCTGGTGATGTCAGAGGAAAAGCATGTCAATGACACTGCCCATCATTGCTCTTCTTCACGCCAAGCTTGTAATGGGCACACAAGAAAGCCTTGTTTGCATACCATCAGTAAAGGACATTGAGGCTGCTGATTGGTCAGGGAGAGGGGGACACTGCATGGCATCAGCTGTTGATCCAAGGTTTAAGGACCCGCCTTTTGTCCGGACTGACAATTGCTGTGGTGGCTGTGATAAAGAAGCATCCGAATGTAAGTAAATAAATTAATGAATTAGACTTGGAAAAAAAATACGCTGAAGTTATAACTAAGTATATCTGAAGAAAAACAGTAAATTAAGTATATGATGACATATGGTTTTAATAGTTGCACTTGGATAATTATGTATTAAATACAAGAAATGGTGTAAAAAAGGATGAATCTTGGATTTGAATCTTGGATCTGTGACATTAATACTAGTTGGATTTGATGTTTTTCAGCAGCAAGAGGATAAAGAGACTGACAACAGGTGGAAAATGTCCCAGAGAAGCCTGATCACCCACCTATCAAGGACAGCCCTGCCTCCATCCTCCAGCCACCCCGAAAGAGACCAAGGACTTCATGTGCATTGGCAGACTTCTTCGGAGCTACGTTTGCCCCTACCAGTGACAATACAGAACCAAAATCAGCAGACAATGCTGATGTTGCTGAGATCAAGAGGTTTAGAGATGAGACCCCTTTGCCTCTCACAGGAAATCCTCTCAGTTGGTGGAGGGACCAGGAACATGAGTACCCTTACCTATCCAGAGTAGCAAAGTGTTTCCTGTGCATTCCTGTCACGGGCATCTCAGCAGGGAGAGTCATCTTCTCTGCATGAGACAGAGAATGCACAGAGAAGCATCCTACAAGCTGAGCATGTGGACCAGCATGTATTCCTGAACAAAAATCTTGAGATTAAAAGAAAACTGAGAATGAATCATTGTCCCTGTATTGTGATACATATCGTGTTGCCAGATTCTTGCCAATGCACACCCTTACTAGGTAGCTCTGTCTAATACAAGGGATGTGCATTTCAAGTGGAAATACTATTGAAAATTACAACCATTTTTTGATTAGTAACACCCAATACCACCAACATCACAATCCCAACCCTGCCCACAAATATGGAAGCTTGAGTGGCAGCCAGAATTTTGCTATCACAGTCTTTCACAGTGCAATAATAATTTTGTGCAAAATAGGTTCACACACTATCATACTTGTCAAAACTATTTCATAATTGTTTAAAAAAAACACAACAAAAACGTGTGCAGGGTGCTCTACTCTCGCGTGGTCATGATAAACTTATGACATGTTTGCTTTACTTGTAAGAGTTTGAACTAGAGGTCATTTTAATTTGTGTTTTTTGAAGAGTGTCATACATACTCAGGTGTTCTATGTTTCTATCGAAGCACCATTATCATCTAATGTCACAGTAACAGAAGCCTTGTTGTTTTCATGGCACTTGGCAAACAATTCGACACATTACTGCCATCATGTGGTGGTAGTAACGCTTCCAACATCTTAAATAGTTCTATATGAAGACGAAAGTCACATAAACTGTTTGATTTTATTGTACCGACTATTCGAAAAGTCAAAAATCATCAACGGGCATCCCCATCTAATACTGCACTATGTTGCTCTGGTGCGCACACTGCACTACAGCGCTGTTTAATCACTGTATTTGTTTTGTAGAACTTTAACATCAACCTACACTAATAAAACCAAAGCAGTCAAATAGATACAATTATTAAATCCTTTTGCTTAAAAAGCATGTTCCCTGATCCTCTTTAATGTTCAGCAGGAGGGTGTGATATATATGTACAATATGTAAAATTGCAACTGCAAGCCAACAGAAAGCAAACATTTTATGAGATTTGGTGGTCACACCTGACTGTCATCTGTCGATGTGATCACCTGCTGCTGCAGCACAGGTTCAAGCAATGTTTCTAAAACCCCCATCTGTCAGAGCACATAAAAACGCATTAAATCTTTCATATGATATCATAAATCTACTTTTCTTTCTCTTTTTTTCATACTCTTGAGGTCTAATCGAGCTCCTCTTACTGATTTCTTAAAACGATCTCTCAAGCCCTTTTTTCATTGATCATAAAAACTTCTAGATTACATCTGTCGTTTGGCTTTTGAGTACAAAGAGAAAGTGTTTGATTGAAATTTAGAGCTGTGACAAAAGACTCCTCACAAGCTGTTTATTAGCTCTCATTTAGCATCACACTGATGTTAATAAACTGGTGTACACACTAATATTCCACTGAGGATCCTTTGATGGGGCTACAAGACTGGGTGCAGCTCACATTTTTTGCAGAAGCATACATGTAACATCTTAGACATTTTGTGTGGTTGTGTGTGTATTTGTTTCGGTGTGCTGTCATGAGTTCACATTGAATTGAGATAGAAAACCAATCACACTGTCAGCTTTATTTTTTTACCACTGGATCACATAATGCTTTTATCAGATGGTATTTTGATCTATGTAAGAAGCCATGGTAACCAAAAGTAAAAAAACATTGTTATGTTGAGGAAATATGGCACTACCTTGAAGTTCATAGAACAAAAACTCAGAAAGACATGAACCCACTGAATTACATGGAAATTTAGAAATATATACTCAAGCTAAGAAATGTATAGGCATGATCAAATAACCCCTTTTATGGTCATTTACAGGTTAATTTTGTCATTGGGGTCGTCTAAGCAAGGTTCTAGATGCTTTGGTGTTCAGTTATATGGTATTTTCTCATACATCATCACCTTCTGCCTGAACCATTACATTTTCAGCTCTAGTCTATGACCCTCTTTATGAGTCCCTGGAAGTCTCCCTTGATTGTCAAAAACACTGAAACCAAGGGCAGTTTCTTAATATTTATTTGATGTCTGACAAATCAGCCACCAGGCAGGCACAATGCAACTAGTGATATAATCAAATGAGGGAAGAAAAGTCGGGACTATTAATGAGGTGTTTCAGGCAGTTCAGGAGCTGCATCCACTGTCTAAGAAAATAACTACATTTTAAGCAGATTTTTTTTGGCTTTTTAATGTTGCTGATCTTTTACCTGCACAATAAAACTATACTGAAGAAAAGGGGAAAAAAAACCAAACCATGATGTATACACTAAATCCAGTTTATAGTCCTTAATTCACCGAACATGTAGGTAGTCTCTTGATTCAATACCTTTAATTTTAACAGACGTCTTAAAGAATCATCAATGATTTCAGTGTTAAAGCCCAAGAGACCACATGTATACCTCTAGATGCTGATTCATTTGCACTTGCACTCACGTACTTATTTGATCTTGTCTTTGCTTTATGACCTGCCTCTCTTTATCCTCTGTGTCTGCATGAGCCCAAACAGCACAACGCAGCAGTTCTGGGCAATATGGGCTGGTGCTGAGGGAGCTGAGTCGGGGAGAGAAGGGGCTGGCTGGCTGTATAATCAGCCCCTTTTACTGTCCAGGAACAGTGGTTTTAAATCAACCTCAGGTGGATGATAAAAAGATCTGGATTCAATCTCTGCAAGGTCCGCTCCCTGCGGCTGCCTTTCGACACCGGCGCTGTCAGAGCTGGTCGGATACACAGTCACTGGTATCAGTGGGACAAGATCCGATGATGAGGAAGGAGAAAACCCTCTCTCATTTCTCTCTCTCACACTATCTCTTTCTCCCCTTTCCTCATCCCCCGTGAGTCCCCCAGGGGAACAGCTATTTTGAGAACACTGGCATTCTGTGTGAAAGGGAGTTAGCAGCTTCTACTATAATCTGATGCATGATCCAGACACAGTGGATGACAGTGGTCATTTTTACCTGCACTGAAAGCAAAAGTTCACTTCCACACCATAGGGGTACCCAAGTCTCCCATGCCTCTAAAAACATTATTAACCCAATAATGAGAGAAATATTAATGAGGTGTGCATTGAAATCTGACTCTGGTGATATAATTAGAGTGATTCTCCCAGTTGTAGAGTCCTGGTCCTGGACGGAGGCTTGTTCTGAAGCAGAAAGTGAGAGAAAATGTTGTTATGCATGTAGGTCATGTTCTCATCTCTGCCTTAATCAGTGGCTATATATAATCTGCTTCTTTCTTCAGAGAGACTTGTAGCTCGCTCCCCTCCGTGTTTTCCGCTGAACATCTCTATTAGACAAAGTGGACTGGACCCAGGGGCCAGAGTCAGGACGAGAGAAGTCAGACGAACTGTGCTTTGGGTTCAGAGTTCTGTGCTGCATTGTGGACTGAATAGAGAAGGAATTGATTGAGAATGACATAGAGAACCCACTATTGGAAGGTACGCTTCATATTTCTGATCCAATAGTTGTTTCTTGATTAATAAAATAGGAGATTCTGTTTTTAATTTTTCCAATAAATTTAAGAACAATGTGAAAAAGAAAATGCACCCTTTCCAATTCTAAGGTTTTGCAAATCAGGGTAGTATAAAAAGTTATAGTATATAGTAGTATATTAAAGTTAAGTAAATCTAACAGATGGACAACAACATTGGACATATTATACTCATGTGATTTATTCAATTAAAACTATGTAAACTGTAAAAGCAGCGTACTGTTATCACAGGAATATAGAGGGTAAGTAGCAGCCAAGTGTTTCTAATCATATGTAAATGATTAACTGATGTAACCACACCTATAAAAGTGGATTTTAACAATTTAAAATGTTAAAGTAAAATCAGATGAAGAGTGTACAAGTATGGATTAGTTGGTAGGGTTGCCATGATAAAGGATCTTCTCTCACTCAGGATAATTGCCGCATAGTTTACTATTGCAAAATTGCATCTGACCACAAGACTTTTGGAAAAAATATCTAATAGTTTCACAGTGTTTCTGTGTTATAAAATTTGCATCATATTTTGTTTTTTATCATAATCACATAATAAATAAATTGGCTGCATTAGTAAAGCTTCACATATCTGACCCTATAAAACACCTGTAGGTTTTTACTGAAAACACATTATATCATTGTGGAACATCTGTCACTGCACTGGAATTTATACAGAGATTAATAACATACCATGTGGTCCAGCTGGAATGAAGCATGGATTCTTTTAGACTTATTATTATTATCAAAGCGTGTTTTTTATTCTCCCAGTCTGTAAGGATGGAACCTGGTTTAATTGATCACCCTTATTACTTACACACAGAACTGTCACTGAAGCTTCAGCCCCTGAAACAGAAACTCGCCAAAAAAATGTTCATATCTAAATTATTCATAAACTGCTCTCCTGTTTACTATCATCAAAACTAGCTAACTTGGGAAATATGCTCTCATAAATCACATGCAAGTGAGTCACTATTGACAGGTAATTAATGGACATTTTAAACCACAACTCTCCGCAGCCTTCAGACATTCTGCTCATTGGACATTTAATTTAACTTCAACTGTGAGTGTTAAAACATTGCCTGTGGAAACGGACTACGCCTAGTAGGGCGGCTCAGTTGCTCCACTCTGCTGGGTTGATGACAGACTGTCTCTGTCTCCTACAGGTCTGTGACACACTACTGTGTACAGCCACGGAGCTCTGCGGGAGTCAGACATGATTTGATGCAGGGCTGTAACTACATCTGTGAAAGAATCTTAACTTCACCCTTAGATTAAATTTATAATTATCAGCTTTCTGTGAATTGATCTTTTATTTCAATGCTATAAGAGGCCTTTGGAATTAAGACAAATGATATGTTTTTACAAGTATAATTTAAGGACAAAAGTTGGGGGGTGGTTGACAGCGAACCCAACCAACCTCCCGCCACCGCCTATTTGCC
>JBBBVU010000003.1:18254884-18269508 GCA_037177055.1 Atherinosoma microstoma
CCTCACAGATTCTGCAGATCTGTTTTGTCAATTGACCGTCTTGTAATAAACCTTTTTTTATTATAAAGTCGTTGTCCTGAGACCTTTTTTCCTGCAAAGCTATCCACATCACCTGCACCAGTCAAGATACATCAGAGACATATAGGGGGAGCTCTGAAATATCGTCCATTTTTGTGTAGCAGCTTACAGACTTTGGATTTCCTGTACAGTCACGTCACGTTCCTGCAATAATTATCGTAAGTGAAACATGCCAGTGCATGTTTATTCCCTGCATCCGTTAATAAACACGATGTGGTGCTATTCTGTTGCCGACCACGAGTGGCAGGTGGCGCTGTACTTAAATCGCTTAAAAGGCTAATCGTTAGATGCTAAACAGTGTGCGTTTTTATTTTGTATTTTTTGTGTGGATAAGGAATCATAATGTTGAAATGAAAACGACCTAGCTTCGGATATTTTGGATTCAGAAAACAAATAAATACTACTTTGAGTGAAGACAACGGAGCACCAGTTACAGCTAGCTTGCCAGAACCGCTAGTGGTTGCTGCTGCTGACAGTGACAGCTCCAAGGCAGCTTCAGTGCCACACACCACCTGTAGCAGTGAATCTGGTGACACAGCATTACCTTTCAACTGGACAAAGAAGCAATGGAGTGAGTGGAAAAACAGGAGTACATGGCTCTTCTCCAAAAATCAAAAATTAGGATGTACATTATGCAAGGAGGCAAAAAGTCTGCTGCTCGTGGAAAAGGCAGCTGGAGTAAACCTGTCTGAAGGATGGGTGAATAGGGAGGTCAGCAGCGAATCACAGTTTAACATACGGAAAAAGATTTATAAGCATCGAGACAATTTTGCACACTAACGAGCTGTGGAGATTTCACAGATGAGGGAAAAGGATGTGCTCTCAAAAGAGATACTTGAAACAAATGCCAATTTAATGCAGGAAACAGCTGTGTCTTTTAGATTGGCCTATTTGGTGGCCCAAAAAAAATGGCCTACAGAAAGCTCCCTGCTGTCATGTCCCTACAAAAACTTAATGGTGCAAATGTGGGAAATGTGCACAGATCGGACGATGCTTGTGCTGAAATAATCAGGCACATCGCCAATTAAATGAGAGCCAAATTTGTTTTAAATATAAAAGAACTGGGGTCACGAATCAGTATCACTATAGATGAGAGCACGGTTCATGGTCTGTCCTATTTGATCATTTATTTGTGGTGTGATGTGACAGGAACGGGGGAAGTGGACAATGTTTTTTTTTTATATTTTTGAGCTTTCAGAGGGCACGGATTCTGAATCTATATACAGAAGTTTAAGGAAAAGCCGGAGACAAGCAGGACTGGATGACGAGTTTTTGCGGAAAAATCTTATCTCCATAGCCACGGATGAAGAAACGGTACCCTCTGGCAGAGTCAGTGGAGTGGTCACTAAACTCAAACAAGATTTCCCCAAAATGCAGTTGATACACTGTCTTGCTCACCGGCTTGAGTTAGCTGTCAAAGACTCACTTAGGGACGTAGCCGGCTGTAACTAATTTGAGTTTTTTATCTTAAAACTGGATGCTCTCTACAACCAGTCAGCAAAAAAATCCACACAAAAAGCAGAACAGCACAGATCAACTGGCCTGTTCAAAAATGTTGAGCTGTCAGAGAGTAGGCTGATGATTAACCGTCTTCAGTTCAATCAGTCTGTAATCAATAGCTTGAGGAAGCGACTGCCGGAATCGGACCTTGTCCAGATGCCACAGCCGCTGGATAAACACTTTTGGCCACCGCAACGCAGCGCTCTAATCCTCTATGGGGAAACTAAAATGAGTGTGTTGGCAAAAACATTAGGACAACCAGTCCGAGAAGCAATCGAGGAGTTCAGGGACTTTAAACTGCAAAACCAAGCACCAGGTAAAACGCTGGCAAAACTTCCTGGGTTACAGGACGAAAAATAAAGACCAAAGACTCCAGGGCCCTGTGGTCGCTTTTAGTTTAATGTAGGCTAGAGAACTCGAACTGTGTGTTTGTTAGAACTGGGCCTAGTCCTTTACTAGTTTAAGTGTTTGTCTATGGTTGTTATGAGAGTCTACTCTGTTCCCAATAAAGTTCTGTTTACATAACTTGTGTGATGTACGGGACGTTTTGTTGTTTCAGCACCATGGACAGTGTTTGATTGTTGCCCGCGCTGACAGACAGGCACCAGCTTGCGTTTGGTGGTTGTAAGCAAAAACATGAATATATGTCTTTTGGTTGTAAGACAGAAGAGAATTTACACGAAAGTGTGAGAGTGACAAGTAGCCTACGTTGTTTGCTGCAATTGACTGCACTGCAGTGCTCTTGCATGTGTGCATGCATGTGACATTTAGTAGTGAACTTTTTTTGTTTTTAGTCCCTTGATTACTTATAAGATCACAATATCATCACCATTTAGGCGTAACTGTATCACAACACAATATCATCATCTTGGGCATAAGTGCACGCAGCTTGTTCAGTGCTGAGTTGAGCTAAGTGCGGAGGTATTCTTTGAACAGCTGAGTCTTTAGCTTGCTCTTAAAAGTGGATAAGGACTCTGCGGTTCAGACAGAGTTCGCCAGATCATTCCACTACCGGGGAACAACAGAGGAAAAGAGTCTAGCTAGTAATTTGGTTCCACATTGTGGTGGCACCACTAGGCGTCTTTCACAGGCAGAGCGTAACTGTCGAGAGGGAGTGTAGCTCTGGATTATGGAGTGAAGGTGCACAGAAGCTGTTTGGGTTATTGTTTTGTAAGCCGAAAGCAGAGCTTTGAATTTGATGCGCGCTGCAACTGGAAGCCAGTTAAGAGCGATCAGCAGTGGGGTGACATGAGTTCTTTTGGGCTGGTTGAAGACCAGTCGTGCTACTGCATTCTGAATCATCTGCAAAGGTTTCACTGAGCATGAAGGCAGGCCTGCCAGTAAGGAATTGCAGTAGTCAATGCGTGAAATGAACAGAGCCTGAACCAAAAGCTGTGTCTTGTGTTCTGTCAGGTAAGGTCTGATCCTCCTGATGTTGTAGAGAGCAAATCGACAAGACCGAGCAACCGAAGCAACATGGACCTTAAAGGTCAGCTGGTTGTCAACCATGACAAAGATTCCTGGCAGAAGGTGTAGGTACAAGTGTGATAGAGTCGAGCTGCACACTTCCATGCCCTGCTGGGGCATGGAAGGACTGGCTGGACAGACGATAAGCTCAGTCTTGGACAGATTAAGTTGAAGGTGGCGTTCCTTCATCCATGCAGAGATATCGGCAAGACAGGCTGATATTCGCTTTGAGACGGTTGTGTCGTCAGGTGGAAATTAAAGGAAAAGCTGAGTGTCGTCTGCATAGCAGTGGTAGGAGAAGCCATGAGAGCCGATGACTGCACCGATTGAGGAAGTGTATAGTGAAAAGAGAAGAGGGCCAAGCACCGAGCCCTGAGTCACCCCGGTTCTCTACTCATGCAATCTGGACACACCACCTTGCCAAGAAACTCTGAAGGATCTTCTTGTGAGATAGGACATGAACCATGAGAGGACAGATCCTGAGATGCCAAGCCCAGAGAGTGTGGAGAGGAGGATTTGGTGGTTGACTGTGTCAAAGGCAGCAGACAGGTCCAGCAGTATAATGATTGAGGATTGGCCAGTGGATCTGGCAAGCTGTAGCGACTCAGTAACTGACAGTAGAGCAGTTCAGTGGAGCGGCCTTGTCTAAAACCAGACTGATATGGGTCAAACAGGTTGTTGTCATAGAGAAACTGGGAGACCTGACTGAGGACAGCACGCTGTAATAGTTTTGACATGAACGGCAGCAGAGAGATCGGCCGGTAGTTTTCCACCTGGCTGGGTTGAGTGTGGGTTTTTTCAGGAGCAGGGTGACCCGGGCTTGCTTAAAGGCAGAGGGAAAGACACTGGTTTTGAGAGAGGAGTTGATAATATGACTTACTGCAGGTTTGATTTTAGGCAGAATGCTCTGCAGGATGTTGGTAGGGACAGGATCAAGAGGACAGGTCGTGGGTTTTGAGTTGACTCGAAGTTTGGAGACTTCGTCGTCATTTAGAGAGCTGAAGGAACAGAGTGAGGCACCAGTAGCTGGTTGGGGCAGGCTGAGTTGGTCAGGCTCAGAGAACTGGTTACTGATGGTAGCAACCTTTTCAGTGAAGTAGGAAGCAAATATTTCTGCTGTCAACACAGTAGGTGGCTGAGCGGGTGGTGGAGATAGAAGAAAGTTAAACGCCATGAACAGTTGTCATGTGTTGGGAGCATTGCGAATCTTGTTCTGATAAAAAGCTATCTTGGCAGCCTTTAGGCTGGATGTGAAAGATGAAAGTTTTCTGACAAGTCAGTGTGCTCTTTTGATTTGCGCCACTTTCTTTCTGCTGCCCTGAGTCCTTCTCTGTGGTCCCTTAAAACCTTGGTGAGCCATGGACTGGGAGGATTTTGTCTAGCTGGTTTTGACACCAGAGGACAGAGTTTCTCCAGGGAGGAGTGGAGCAGAGTGTTTCTGTAGCTTCATTGACAGATAGTGAGGAAAACTCTGTGTGGGAAAGGAGGGCAGAGTTAACCTTGTCAGACAGCTGTGTAAGTCTGAGAGATCTCAGGTTTCTGCGGTAGGAAACCATTTTTGGAGCTGCTTGAGTGATATGAGGAAGGTGGACGGAGAATTTAACCAGGAAGTGGTTTGAGAGGTGCAGCGGGGTGACTGACAGATTGGCTGTGGAACAGTTTCTGGTCAGTGCCAAGTCAAGAGTATTTTGTGTGTTGGAGGAGTCTTGACCAGTTTGAGATTGAAAGAGTAGGAGAGAGCCAGAAAGTCATTTGCCTGTGATTTGCCAGGATGGATGTTCATGTCAGCCATAACAATTAATGGTGAGCCATTGTCAGGTATGCCAGAGAGTATCATGTCCATTTCAGAGACAAACTAATCTATACTGCCTCCCGGAGGGCGGTATATGACCAAAATGTATGCAGTGATAGGAGAGGAGATCTTTACTGCATGATACTCAAGTGATGAGCAAAGTTCCATTTCTTAGGAATGAGAATGCCCGTTCCACCTCCTTGTCCAGCAGAGCGAGGTGTTTGGGTGAATTCTGCATTGACAGAGAGGGCAGCTGGAGTAGCTGTGTTTTCTGGACGGATCCAGGTCTCAGTCAGGGCTAGGACCTGAATGTCTGAGAGATTAGTCAGAGAAATTATGAATTCTGTGTTGTTCACAGCGGACTGGGAGTTCCAGAGACCAAAAGTAACATAGGATGTGGCCGACATGCATGCCATTGGACGGGACAGGTTTTGCGGATTGCGTTTTCTGTGGGTGACGCATCTTGGTCTGGACCCATATCTGACAGGGATGGGTTTGAAGCACATGTGTGTTGACTTGTTTCTACAAAGATTATGGCTTGTGCCTTTGCTCAGTGGACTCTCACAGGTAGACTCGCAGGTCTTTACCCTTAGTGTTCTTAACCCGACATGGGCTTCTACAAGGGTTGGCGCTTCAGCGCACCCTGTGCAGTAAAGTACCTAGAGCCGACAGCTGATTTCACTCTACCTGATTGCAACCAGTTGAAATCCTAGATATTTTTTATGCATAAAACATACAAAAATATCTGGGATGAAATTTGGTAGAATCATTGTGGGCAGTGGTTTAATGTTTGGACTTGCCTATTGGTGATTTGGTTCCAATTTGGTAGGCTGACTAAGGTAGCCCACAAAACATCTGGATTGAGGCAAACCACCGCAAAGTTTTCATGTGCCGTTATGCTGGGCACATCTGTTGACTAGGGTGTCACAATATTGGCAATATCACGATATTGCGATAGGTAAATTGCCACAATATCGTTGTGGTCTTGCCACAGTATCAAGCAATGATATCATTGACATTGATCTGTGGAGCAAAACATATTAAACTACATAGACCATGATTCTTTATTGCCAGTACGCGCTTTTGAAACAAATGACAAGGCAGTTTTTCGTGCCTGGGTATCTTTATTTATCAAATAGGCTGTGTTTTAATGCCTAGGTGAAGTTCATTTAATATAGTGGCTGGATTGTCTTTTTTCCATAAATATATATTGAGCTGTTTATTGAATTTGGCACTTCAGCAAAGGTTTTACAAGCTGTTCAAAATGTCATAACCTTGAATATAACAATAAATGTTGTACTAATGACTGGTCAAAGCATTTTTATTTTGTCATTCTTGTTATTGTGAGCCTTCCCACAATATCGCAGTAAATATCGTATCGTGAAATTTATATGGTGATAATATCATACCGTGAGATGTGGATATTGTGACACCCCTAGTGTTGACACAATCAATTCTAATCATCTTGTTTGTATTAATTTTACCATGTATAGTGCATATTATATTCTTTAACGCTATAATCTAGAAATCATTTGATCTCGATACTTCCACGAACAGCTGCGGTAAGAAAGCACAGCTCTTTGCAGCAAATGCTCTCTTTCCGAGTTGCCATTGGCAAGCAGCTGCTGCACAAACTCCAGCTATTTTGGCGGACTCTGTCTTATTCATCCACACGATTGTTCAAATTTTTAACCGGATTGTGAGGGTTTTCATCATCGCTGTTCTCGCTAATGCGTTCGGGTTCAAATTCAAAAGGCTGAATGGTAGACATAGAGCTCTGTACCACTAAGAGGAATCAAGAGAAACTAGAAGAGCACTTAGAGAACTCTGTCCTCCCTTTGCCAATGCTCTACCCGTTTCGCATGGCACATTTAACAAATTTGCCAGAGCAATTTTTGCCTCATCTTATTGATAGAAATATAAACAGACAAATGCTACAGAAAAAAATCTCTCTGCCTCTACTCTTGCTTTGGGTGAGGAGTAAACAGAGGAAGTGCAACCCTTTTTATCATTGCTATTCCAACATACTCGAAGCACCCATGAAAGGCTCCATTCTGACTTGTTATCCTCTGCCAAACAGTGGCCACGTCAATATGACACATCTCACTTGAAGTGAATCAACTGCTCTGGATGCCAATTACATTGACATCTTGGGTCTGAGGACTTCTCTCTGTACTGTGTCCTTGCAGTATAAGAAGCTTTTGGGGGCTCATTATCCCCCAAATAAAAAAGATGGTTGCTATCTTCAAAAAGCTTTAAGTTCAGGTGCTGGTGGAAAAGCATTTCTACCGAATGGATGAAACTCTGATAGAAGAATTCTCTCTTTATTTAATTGTTTTTGTTGAATTTTTATTGGACGATAAGGATGAATCCCTCTGCACATGTTCTCTCATTTAAGATGTTGAATCAAAAAAGGATAGTTTGCCAAACATATATAAAGAACATGAAACAGAAAGTGGCAGTTTTGTTTTGGTCTCATTCTTTTTTAGTCATCTGCCATCCAGAAAACAGTCACTGTAGTCAATATTTTGCATCTGCAATTATTCAGACATCTTCTCCAAACAGAGAGCTTATTTTCACTGACGCTTATTATTTATTTTTTGGGCATTTTCTTGTAATGTTAGTCATTATGATGTATATGTAATTCTAAAGCCCTTTAAATCATTGTATGAATGGAAAATCTCTGCATTGTACTGCATTTTCCTTTATTTGTTACTACAAACTGAATGTATTGATCAGAGCAACCATCAGTCTCCTGCCTGGATATTACTTGACATTTATTGTGTTTTAAATCCATTATTAGAATAAGAACGATAGTGACTGTTACCCGTAAAATGGAATGAGATTTACATTTAGGCATCAGGCTGAATTATTTCATACTAGGCAAGGTAAGGCAATGCAAGGAAAGTTTATTTGTATAGCACATTTCATGTACGTGACAATTGAAGGTGCTTTACATAAAAACATTAGAAACATTACAGCGGGGTGCAGAAAGCATTAGGAAGAATTAAAACAGAAGTGAAATAAAAAAATGATAAACAACAAAAGAAATCCTCAGACAAAGATAGGATATATCACTTGTTTACATAAAAGGCTAAAATAAAAAGGTTTTTAGCCCTGATTTAAAACTGCTGAGTTTCAGCAGACCTGCAGTTTTCTGGGAATTTGTTCCACATGGGAGGAGCATAAAAACTGAACGCTGACTCTCCGTGTTTAGTTCTGATTCTGGGAACTGAAAGTAGACTTGACCCTGATGACCTGAGAGATCTGGTTGGTTCATAACACACCAGAAGTTCCTAAATGTATTTTTGCCCTAAACCATTCAGTGTTTTGTAAACTAGCAGCAGGATTTTGAAGTCAATTCTTTGACAAACAGGAGGTCGGTGTAAAGATCTGAGGACTGGTGTTATATGATCCACTTTCCTGGTCTTAGTGAAGACTCGAGCAGCAGCATTCTGGACTAACTGCAGCTGTCTAGACATTAAATTAAATTAAAGATGAATCTTTAATTTATAGCTTGTTTTTTTTCTGTTCTGTTTTATCATGTCTTTTAGATATTTTGTTTTGTCTATTCATTCATCTTTTTTCCATTGTGTTAACATGAAAATAAAAGATAAAATACATAGTAAAAGGAGTGTATTATTCAGCAACTTTTTTGTCTTTTAATAAGCAGAGTCTGTCACCGAGATACACTGTCACAATTATAGAATTTTACCCAAGGTCCAATTTGTAGGAGTGACACAAAAAGTTGCATATGAGTAATGGGAAATTGAACATCCCCCTCCTGGCACAGATACAAAAAAACGTAGTGTCCTTTTTTTGCTTTTGAAGAACATTGATCACAGACAAATGCACATTCATCTCAATGAACAATGCAAACTGTGCTTGTAAAATTCTATAATATCATATTCTATAAATATCCAATACTTTGAATGGATCAAGTTTGATTTTAACTGACTTTAAATTTAGTTTGTTATAAATGTGAGAAATAAGACATGGTAAGTAGTTTAGCAGTTAGCGTAGATAGACCTTATAATGTTTGATCAGATCCATTAACAACATTTTATTTTGTCTTTTTTTCCAAATATGTACAGTATATACTCTGTCACTATTTTGCTTGTTCTTGTTTTTGTTTTTAAACTCCAGCAAAGAGCAGGATATTCATTTTTTCGTAATATCATCCATTGGCACATAGTTGTTGATGCTGATATGACAACACAAATGTTGACAGAAAAATTGATAATCTCTATTATAAAATTATAAGAAAAATCACTTGAACACTTTGTTTGTACTAAAAAAAAGGCAAAGGAGCATGTTTGTTTGCATTTTTCCATTTCCTTGGAACAAAAATAATGAGAATCAAGGTTTATAACAAATGGTTTGGATACCAGCTAATGATATAGCAACAATAGTTAAATGATCAAAACATGAAACAATATTCATTCCTGTTTTTAAGATCTTGTTATGAGCATAGATTTTTAATTAATATATATATAACATATAGACTGTATAAAACCTCAAGCTGAAAAGTTTTTTTTAATTTCAATATTCCTGATGGATATAAAATCTCCAAGAGACAGTCAGAATCCTGCTCCAGCATGGCCCACAGATGCGACCAAGCAGCACTGTTGCCTCAATTTGCCATGGCACATCACCAAAGCATCATTTTCTTGCACTTTGGCAGCTTTATCCCTTGTCTGTGCTGAATTAAACTTGTTTATAAATCTAAAAACATAGGTGAAAAAGGCTATCATCTCAGAGATGTGAAATGGAGTGCACGGCTTGTGATGTCTTTAATCTATTGCTTCGTATGTGAAAAACATTCTTTCAGAGAACATTTTGACTGTCTAAGCCTCCAATAAAGTTCAAGTTCAGTGGTTTCTTTTTTCATGTTTAAGAATTTCTGCTGCTTGTTGTGTTGCCTTGTAACCACAGAAAAGGTTTTTCTTTTTTTCTTTTTGTCTTAGCAAAACTCAGCCTTGCAGTCTTTCTTCGGAACTTTTTCTTTCTTTTCACTCTTTTGTCCTTGTATTTTTCATCAGCATTACATGGAAATGTTTTTTCAAACAAGAAAAGAAGAGCCACAGATAAAAGGCAGCTATTTTGAAGCCATTGAAATATAATTGAGTGGTCAAAAAGACATAACCAACATAACAACCAACTGGGGAAGGAAATTGAGTGAATTGCATATCAAATTTGGCTTTCACAGAACGGCTTCCATTTCCGAGCGCTGCATAATAAATGGCAGCTTGGGCTGGCAGATTGGTTCTCCTTTGAGCTGCAGAATAATCACGTGCCGTGACTGCCCATTTTATTAATTTGAATATCAGAAGTCAACAATAAAATATAGCAGGTTGTTGCACATTATGTGACGGTTATGGACCTCCCTGTTTGGCTTCAGGATGGATGTCCAACAGAATGTGCAACATAATTTATTATTTTATATTGTTGCATGATAATAATAAAAATTCAAAAAACCAGCTAGTATTAGTATTTGTTATTAGATGTTGTCATGTCTAGACCGTTTAATGGAAATTGCTTATAATACATCATTGTGCATCCCAAAATAAAATCACATCCATGATTTGTCCCTTGTAATTGTAAACAAAAATACAAAAGCAAAATGAAAACATGTAGGTCTCAAATCTGCATGGTAGCCTACTATTATTTTGGTCAAAATAATCCCTGTAAACAACACTATCTTGATAATCATTAGACTCCTTAACTTAAAAGTAAAGGAGAAAAAGTTGAAATATTTTCAGTTTTAGCTTTGACCATCACAAACACTAAAAAAACACAATTAATACAAGCCGTTGTTATTCTAAAACAATTTAATGTAGACATTTTAATGGTATAACTCAGTCACTGAGATTATTTTGTTCATAGTTTCAGACGCACTTAAATTTCTTTTGTCCACACAGTCCAGATATTTGTGTATGAGGTCATGTGTTTCTTGTGGGGTTTTTCTAAGTGGACTGTTGTTCCCTCACATCAAACACCGTGCCGTTGCTGTTTGTGGAGCTGAAATAATTCCACACATGACAGCGCTTCAGACTGAGTGATCATTGAGTAAGTCGGTGAGCAGCACATTGCTGAAATGCTATGTTATGTCTAATTTCACATATAACTAGACAAGTAGAAGAAGATGTAAAGTACTAGTCAAAAGTTAAGTCACACTTTCCCATTAAATCCAGTGGGTAAGTGTGTTCAAACATTTGACTGGTAGTGTACTTCGTGCCTAGTTACTTTCCACTGTGTTCATGTTAATGATAATATGATAATGAGATTTACCAAGAGAATCAGTTATAAAATATAAATAGTTGGTATAGGAGGAATCAATGTTTCAGAATTGATTCACACATGTACTAATTAGTCTTCTCAGATAACCATGTAGCTCAAAAGCATTTATTTTATTAATTTCACTACATACATAGCAAAAAAAATTACAGAAGTCCAGACCTCTGTGTCCTCAATGGTAGGCACAGTAGTGAGACAGCAGTATCAGTTGCACTTTTGGCTTAGATTAATGGCCCCTCTTATTAGCAGTGGTTCAAATATGAAGCTTTTGCAACATAGTGGCTCATTGCTCCTTGTTTCTTTATTATGCACCAGAAAAACCTGTTTTGCTTTTATTTATTTTGCAGTTTTGAATTCCTGCTTGTCTGTTCTTTTTAAAACTCTTCAAGAAATTGCATAGATTTGTTTACTTCATTGCTACCAGCACACATCTATCTATGATTGCCACTATTGATTTTGTATGTACTTCCAGCCTTGGGAGAGCTCATCTCTGCTTGCTGTACCAGATCTGTTTTTGTTTTAATAATTTAACAATGGATTTAGATGATGAAACCAAGGCTTACAGAGTAATCATAATTATGATATTTGGCAGATGTCACTAAGGCATATGAAAGGACGTCAATACTGAGATTAGGAAGTTGTGCTTTTGTTGTCTGAAGTTACAAACTTTATTCATTTCATATCAGTCATTCTTGTCCCCCTGTCCATTCCATTTCAAAAGAAAAAAAAGGTAACCAAGGTGGCCATATCAAGACTGATAGCACATCATTCTACTCTTTCTTCTCCCAACAGTTGTTGCAAAGACTAGGGATGCATTTAAGGTCATTTTCCTGCTGCATGTCAAACCTGGGACCTATCATTGGGGTTTTCTTCATGGAAAACTGGAAAATGAAGTGATACCCATGTTGGATCAACATCTTGAACAACATCACTGAGAAAATCTGCAAAGTTCTATAGTGCACACTGACAGAAAGAACAATGACGAAGAAATCACAGTTGAAGAAATACAGACACACAGGTGAGTGAAACAAGGCAGGTGAAACACATGAGGAGATCAACTAAGGTGAGAGAAACTCGGAAAGTAAAACTAACTACACAGGCTACACAAGGAGAAAATATTTTAAATTGGCATTGATGACAATAGGCAATGGATGGACAAAGAAGTCTGCTTCTGTGAATGCTCTGATAAGCCTCATCAGAGCATTTACAGGAGCCAGTAAATAATTAAAACATGAACTAATCTGTCTAAAGTAATTGCTAACATTTTTAATCAAATAACACCATAATTCTACTTAAACAATATTTTGACTCCATGAACTTTTCGCTGACTGATCTACCTTTTTCCAAACCAATCTTGTTACCCTTGAAAGTAATCAGCGATTCTTCATTTGTGCCCTCTCTTTTCTTCATCCTCCCCCATCTTTGACAACAAAATGATCAGATATTAACATTTACAAAAGGTTTTCCAACGCTACACAAATATTCATGAACATAACAATCTCGTCAGTAACAGCCATGGACAGCTTCTTGAATTTGGGGTAACCGTTCACCATCTGTGTAAATTTAACTTAATCCACCTACTTTGGGTTAAAAGCCATTTCAAACTCCCGCGGGTGAGTCTGTGAATCAACACACATGCATTCATTCAAATGAAAACACTGTGGTGTGACTGACTGAGTAGATGATCTGTGTTGAAGGCGGGGCCAGCAGAGGGTGATCCTGTGCTCTGATTTGTTGAGCATCTTTGCACTTATGAGAGCCACGCAGGCTGTGCATGCGACAGTTATCCACGGCATTACTGCCAGTTAGAACTGAATCATTTATTTATTTGACTAAAGTGGCAGGGCTCCGAAGGGTTTTGGGCTACTTTGACCCCTGATTACGTTTCATTTTGTCAACAGATATCCTGTGATCCTGCTCATAACGGCACACATATACTTCTAGAAAGTTTGCCTCAGACTGATAAGCAAGGCTGACAATCTTTTTTTTTCCCAGTTGCTTACCTGCATAAACATAACCCATAGTTACTGGGTAACAGACGTCTGCCGGCCACTGTACCACTGCATCCAATGTGTGGCATCTGTTTGAGTTGCAGCATTGGTTGTAGTTGAAGAAAACTGGACACTTCCAGATAGCAGGGCTAAATGAACTGATGGGTGGTCATGTTTCTTCATGTCCAGGGCCGTGTCCGCTGGTTCACACTCAGAGGCTGTGATAGAGGAAGCAGATTGTTTACATCCCAGCAGAAGGTCATCCAGTGTCTCCTGTCTCTGACATCTTTACCTGTGTCTTTCACTCACCAGCCTGAGGCATTTAGGCACCTTGTAAGAGAACATGGTTGGTTTCAGCCTTTATTCATAAATACCAGCTGCCGTTAGATCCTCTGACGCCTTTGAGTCACAAAATGACTCAAAGGTGTCAAGAAAGAAATGTTGAGAACATAAATTCAGGTCCTTAGGAAGTTGTGTCCATCCACAGGCTTTCTCCCATCAGGCTCGCTTCTTCTTATCATTCAGAAAGCAGCGTGGACTTGTTGCCTTTTGACTGGAAACTGCAAAGAAAAGCAGCACAGTGCAGCATCATTTCTGTACATCCACTGTTGAAGGGGAAAAGAAAATCTATACACAAACAACTCAGATTTGCCTTTGCATCCTCGTCTTCTTGTCTTGAAAGCAACCGATTTATTTCACAAGTCCAGATTGCATTGCATGGGTTAAAATAACGGTGAACTCCGTTGATAAAAAGAAAAAAAGTAGTAAACACAGAAGTGGGAGTTTTCATGTGTCCCAAACAATGAGTTTTTGTAGAATATGGCAATTACAACATATTAAGGCCAACAAAAGCTAATAGACAGGGTTCCTTTTAAAACCATCACTAATAAGGTTGGATACTAGGATTCTGCATTAATGTGTCCCCAGTTCCTAAACGACTGATATCTATCCGCCTAAAAAGGAACTCATGTTTTAATGCCTCATTTCTGCACCACTTAATTGCTTGAGCAATTGATTGAGAGGTTTGCTGCCTGGAGCCGCAAACTGAATGTTACACACAACTAAATAATTCTCGCAGCATCATCACAGTTTCACAGAGACAGGGGAACTATAGTTCCAAAACTTCAATATGTAGCAAATGTTTAGAATGAAAACCAGCTATTTAAACCACTGATGATGACAGCAGCCCTTTCTTTGTATTGGTGATGCAACGCTGATTGCCATTGTCCAACCTTTCATTTTCAGTACATACTGAGGCTTGCAGTCCTTATTGGCAGCATTGGAAAAGGTTTTTTCCAGGTCATACAATTAGTCAAGAAAGGTGTCATATGATGCCTGAGAAAGCAAACAACAAAGCAAAGTTTATTTAGCTGTTGTTACTATTTGTTATTTAGATTTGATTACTGTAGCTGGGTCAGTTTTGAATCTTTTATTGTCATTATGACAAGCACAATGAAATTTTGTTTAGCAGCTCTTGGCTTAAAACACACTAAGACACA
>JBBBVU010000003.1:18310038-18349257 GCA_037177055.1 Atherinosoma microstoma
AGAAGAAGAAGAAGAAGAAGAAGAAGAAGAAGAAGAAGAAGAAGAAGAAGAAGAAGAAGAAGAAGAAGAAGAAGAATATATTAAAATACATTTGTAGTATTTTTTTCCAAATGTATTTTGGAAAAAATGCTCCAGAAGCACCAACCTGAGATAAAAAAAAAGTTAATTTATTTTAGTTTTAGTGAAAACTTTTTCTAAATTTATTATTTTGCCTGCACCCTGATGAGTGTAGTGTCTCACAACTGTGATTTAAATTAGAATTTCGCTTTCAGACAAAAGCCATAGCAGGATGGGGGAAGTTCTTGTAAGACCTGCTGGGATACCTCAACCTCAGTGTTTTGGAAAAATGTGGAGCATATAATTATGTTGCCATTAAAGCTGCCATGTTTTATGCAAATGTGTAAAAGCTTGGATATATAACATCATTACATTTATCTTTACTGACAGCAGAAAGAAAAACAAAACAACAACAAAAACATGGTAATCAAGTTCTTTCAGATAAAAGGATGTGAGAAGATTACTTGCATATTCCAGCACCAGTAGTTTTAATGCTGTGATCATGATGGAGATTCATTCGTGTCTCCTGGTCCATGTGGACCACTGTGGTGGTTTTATCAGCTATTATGCAACAAGGCTGTCTGTCTGGACCTGAAATTAAAGGGTGCCTTCTCTGTTCCTGCCGCTGCTTTCATTGTTCATCTTTTTACCTTTTTGATGAACAGAAGCAGCATGAATTACTGCTATCTACATTAGCAGAAGCAGAGCCTGCAGGGTCAAGGTCTATTCCTCCGTCTTCTAATGTGCTGGTTTTTCTACCTCAACTGAAGCACAAAGAGTTTTCATGCTTTTCCACCATGTTTTTCATATGCACCCTGAAAAGCATAACAACTAGCTGATGGAAAGTTATCAATGTGCAAAGTAATGTAACAAAAACTTTGTAGGCATAGCTGGTGCATCTAAAGTCTTGTATATGTCAATACTTCAAGTCTTCTCATCTGCCTCATCTCTAGGTATGGAGACATGGTACCAAAGACAATTGCTGGAAAGATCTTTGGCTCCATATGCTCCCTGAGTGGTGTGCTGGTGATCGCTCTCCCCGTCCCTGTTATCGTCTCCAACTTCAGCCGTATCTACCACCAGAACCAGAGAGCTGACAAACGCCGTGCTCAGAAGGTGAAACTCTTTAACTTTCACACCTGATTCAACAAGGAGAGTCAAGGGTTACATAAGCGTCTGCTCAAGTATAATGCTGTGTAGCATTAACAGGAGTGTGTGCTCTTCATTTTTAAAAGGCCAAAGTGGCACAGAATAATGAAATATGATCAAGTTAATGAGAATGAATGGGGTGACATTTTGCTCAAAAAGGTTTGGTTGGTGGACAGTAATGGATATGCCTAAAAGAATCCTCTGAACATCTTTTTATTATATTCAAATCATTAAATTGACTTTGGGGTTAAAAGATGTTAATGATTGGTGAGTTTCTTTTTTATGGAAAGTACAGAGGAGTTATAAAACAAACTGGGTTTTTTCTAATAAAAAAAGTGGATTGTAGAGGGAGTTGACCTCAATTAGGGATTTTTGTCATTTGTCCTTCAACTTACTTCATTTTATTTTATTTTCCCCAAAACTCTTTTTGTTCTATCTCACACACACAGGAAAATTGTTGCTGCCATTGACAGACATTAATTTCACATCCTTTTCCACACAGTCCTTATCTTTCTCTTTTTCACATTCATAGACAGACACACACTTCAGTTCCAAGTACCAAATGTTAGCCAGCCACTCACCACAGCCCCCCAACAGGCTTGACCTTTCACTGGGCTAGATAAGAGTGCTATCAACTTAGAGAGCAGCCACTGATAGCTAATTGAGGAGAGAGAAGTCCACAGAGGTGGGTGGTTTTTCTAATGAATATCCAGATCTGAATCCATTGAAATATAATGGAATGAGTTTCCTTAGACCTCCATGTCATCCAGTGGGGCTCCCAGCAGGTTCAGATCAGACTGAAATGTGTTTGACCACAGAGAAAAGAAGTGAGAAAACAGAGTAGAAACGAAGGAAAGTGCTGATTTTGTCAACTGAACAATTTAGATTTATTGTATTATACATTTTTGTTGATCCACTGATGGAGCAAACAGCCTGTCACTCAGCACAAACAAATCTGACAACAGCCAATATGTGTGGCCAGGTCATGATATATGCTCATTTATTGCTACAAGCAGAAAATGGGAGTGAATGTGTGGAGGAATGAGGGGGCTAGTGAAGTCACGTCATCGTTCAAATCAGCAGGGGCAATTATTTGTTTCCAAAGTTTTTATTATCCAAAATAGCAATTTCTTTTTTTTACTCTAGGGCTGCTGACATGGCATCTATCTCTATGTCTTTAGTGAGAGGCCCACACATACTTGCGCTGTATATACCCTTTCCCTCCATATGCACAGATCTGAATCAGTATGGAAGCAAGGCTTGTTGAGTTAAACAGCTACTATCTGAAAACTATTTTGCAAACTTTTTGCCTTTTAAACATTTGAATCTTCTGTGTAAATACTTAAATGATAAAAAAAAAAAATTTGAGTCGCTATACATTTTCAATAAAGTAGATATTGATAAAACCCTCTGCCAAATGCATACAATGTAAATGAGTGAAGATACAACTAAACCTAACATAACACAACATTCTTTAACTATTCTATTGCGATTAAGTAAGGTAATATAGAGTCTATAGAGTGATTACTCTGAGTTTAAACCCTTTGATTCTTTATATAGTTGGTGATAATTAGCAATTACAAATTCAGGTAAAAGTTTGGCTGCATCATTATTGAATTAAACATTTTAAAGCTGGGTATATTAATCAGTCTGAACAAGGTCTCAGGAAGCTGCAGATTATTTAAAGAAATCCATACAAAACATCACAAGACACAACTCATTTGCTAATCAGTAAAAAAAAGAAAAAAAGAAAAGGTTGAACTAATTTATGACAAAAACCTCTTCAACAAGACTTCTTGGCTCAAAACCAGAGCAACATTTCTGTCACTTGAGTCTTAATGTGAAAATTTCTTTTTATCTGTAATAATACTGAAATGGTAAATTTCTCTCCATTAGTTATTGCAAAACTTGGTTCAAATTACCATAAATTCAATAAATTAGAAACAGTAAAACATGCTAATGAATTAACAGTTTTTAGAATTAGATTATTTGTAATAAAAAATTAAACAGTTCAAAGAATGAGGCCAAATATTTATAGGTTTATTATTATTGTTATTATTGTTATTGTTATCATCATTAGTAGTAGTATGATAAATCTGTTCTCCTCTGAACTTTTTTAGTCACAGATGTACAGAAATGATCAGGAGCATTAAAGCCACTGACAGATGAGCTGAGTAACACATCTCATCTAATTGCAATCTTCTACTGCGAAAACTGCCATGCTGGATGTCACTTTGACCTTTGCTACTGTCCTTAATTTTTTTTTAAAACCAATCACACACACCCATATGAAAACAGCACATTCCTACTGAAGCGGCCTCCCCCCAACAGGACAGCAGGGGTCTCTGCAACAACATCTTGGAGCAGCTTAAAGAGCACAAAGAGATTCTGAGATGTTCACCTGTTTTTCAGGCTCTTTAGACACCAATCTGATGGGATCTGATGGCATCTGTGGGAAGCAGCCCAATCCATAAAAATCCCACCCCACAGCCTGCAGGGCGTAAAGGGTTTTTAATTGACATTGTTGCACCAGACACTTCAGGGCGCCTTCACATAGTCTTTGTCCTCTACCTGACTGGTCAGAAATCATTGGCATGAGGAGGACCTATCACTAGGCTGTCACATGTTATAGCTAATTAGTCTGTGTTGTCTGTGCTATTCTATGAGTTTCTAAAAGAAAACGAGAAGATGGAAAATTAGTAACTTGATTTATTTTATATTAACCCTGTTTATCTGTTCTACCACTCTCTATTATTACATCTCGCCTGGTCTCTCTGTGCTTTCTAGACCCCATTTGTCTTCATTCTTCTTTAACAACATGCTGCTCCAGGCTGACATTACTATTATGTAGTCAAATGGGGGTCTTTTCATGTGCCCATTGTTGGTTCATAACATAGAAAGTAGAGAATCCTAACTGGATTTAATGATAGTCATTGCCTATACTAACTACTGCAGTGTGGACCTAAGTGTATTTTCTCTTTTTTAGGTTTCATTAACCCACAGAAATTAATCCTAATACTTATATTCCTAATTCATTACAAAATTAAAAATCAAACTTGAAGAGGACAAGTTTCTTTTTTATGCATGCACAAATCAGCAGTGCAACAGTTGGCATCAGAGTACTTGTGAGTGATGAAGTACTAAATGGACTAAGGTCACACTGCTAATGGGACAGCAAAGTCAAGTGGAGCCACACTGTGACATAAGTTGTTGAAAGAAATTATAACGAGAGACATTAAGTAAAACAGGAAGACAAGGCTAAGAAAGGGAAGAGAGAAGTAGATCGAACAAAAAGAAAAGAAAAGACACGATAAAGGTAGAGAAAGTGGAGGAAGAAAGCATGATGGTAAGAGAGAGGGAAAAAGAAGAGGAAAAGTCCATTTATTGCAGTAGTTTCAGGGCTCACTTGTCAGAGGTGAACATTTTAAACCCTTTTCCTGCTTCGGTCCAGTTGTCTGTCTGTTGGACTGAGTGCGATTTTGTGGGAGCTTACTGGCTTGATTTTGTGCAGTCAACCAAGACCACAGATGAAGTCAAATAGCCAGAATCCATCATTACAGGGAGCTGAAAAGGCTTAGACTGTACAGACTGTAGAGTAATTTATCAAAAAGAACTTCTTCAGCCATGAAACATGTCCTCATTGCCCTTTTGGGAGTTCTGAGATGAAGTGGATGACATGCATTTTAAGTGGTTTTAAACTTAAAAACAGCCTTTTTTATATTAATAATCAGTATCAGTTGGAGAGAAGAGTATTTGAGCCATCAGGCAGTATTTTTCAAAGGCTATCAACTATTTAGACCACAAAACACCAAGTGGATTTTTTTTTTCATTTTATCAACCTTTATTTAAACAGGTTTATCTCATTTTAAAGAGAGACCTGTCAATCCCATGATGATTTAATCTAATTATAACAATAACACATAAAAGCAAAACTAACTGAACTACAAATATGAGGCGATTTTACAGACTTTGATTATCTCTAAAATTTTGATAATAATAGAAATAAAAATGATAATAATAAGAAGAATGAAACATATAGCTTGTTGTTTTTATTAACAACACATTACAGGACTAGAGGCATTGTGAACTCAGGCAGCAGCAACGTGATCCAAAAACAGCTGTAAAATGTATCTAAAGATGCTTCTGTAATATGATTGTCTGGTTAAAAGACAAAGGTTGTCTGTCAAATTCTGCTTGAACAAAGATCTGAAAAAATGATGGATGAAACTGTGTCAGTTAATCAGCAGCTGCGACACAACTGCTGCAGCAATGCACTGAAAACACTACTGTTAATCTAAAAGATGCTTGTTAAAAACTGAAAATGTTGCCTTATTTTTGTATAATCCAGAGCAAACCCTAGATGTATTCATTCTCCTAAAATATAGTCCATATTAGGTCATAGTGTGACGTGCAGTAGACTGATCCTTTTTGCCAGAAATCACCACTGTTTCTGAAAAACATCAGTGAGCCACACTGATCTGAATTACACATTGTTTCATTATGGTGAACACTGTCCATGCAGTGTACTTTTAGTCATGGGATTCATGTGATTCCCTGGCTAAAAATGTGTCAAAAATATGTCAAACCTGGCTGGTTTGTGAAATTATTTCTTTACATTAATTATTTCATAACTGATTTTCTCCCTTAAATAACGCAGTTTGTACTTTATACTTGTATTGTTCTGCAAGATCAATAGTATACACATGGACCAATTTTAGTCTAGTAATAATAAAAATGTATCATATAAACACCAAACTGATCCATTCTGCCTCATTCAGAATAAATGAATGAGAGGGGTAACAAAAACCTTTTGGAAATCTGAATAACAGGTAACATTTACTGTGCAAACTTGATCTAATTGTTATTCTCTGGTTGAATTGGGTAGCTACAATGACAGTCCAAAATAAAACTCATCACATGGATTTAAATAATCAAATAAGTAAGATTCTCTCCTATTGAATAATTACTGCATGGATGATTATGTTTCAGCTGGCAACAACTTATTTAAGCGTAACTGATGCAGTGAGTAGCTTCTCATTTTTTAAACAACCATGTCAGAGGACATATCCTTTGATCGTGGAAAATATCTTAATCTGTTTCAGAAGGGCCAAATTATTGGCATGCATCAAGGAAAAAAAACCATCTTAAGAGATTGCTGAAACTACAAAAATGTCCATTGCATTATTAAAAACTGGAAGAGTAGTGGAGAACCATCGTCTTCGAGCAAGAAATGTGATCAGAAAAAAATCTTTATCGTGATCGCTTAAACATTTGGAATCTAATCGATCTGGGGTTGCTGCAGTTGGTCAAGTCTAGGTTCAGCAACATTATGTGCCCGAAAGAATGAGGTCAGCTGACTACCTGAATATACTGAATGACCAGGTTATTCCATCATATGATTTTTCCCCTGATGGCACGGGCACATTCCAAGACGGCAATGCCAGGATTCATTGGGCTCAAATTATGAAAGAGTAGTTCAGGGAGAATGAAATATCAATTTCACACATGGATTGGCCACCAGTCCGACTCTCCCATTGTCACTACAAGATCTTGATGAAAAGTTAATGCAACTCTAGACAGATATAAATGTGATATTGCAGAAGCTTATTGAAACAATGCCACAGCAAATGAGGACCATAATAAAAGCTGAAGGCGGTTCAACGAAATATTAGGGTGGGTGACTTTTTTTGGGTGGGCAGAAACATCTAGCTCAGGGGTTGTTTCAGGTGTATTCTATCTGCATATGGTTAAAGCATGTGGGGGTAAGCTGATGTAATGAGTTTCCAAGGGGTAGAATCATGGCAGCGAAGTTAAACTCTTCTGTGATAGACAGCGAATCTGTTGGAGACCTTGGAAGAGTTAAGGATTGACCAAGAAATCTTATGACTGTGCTCAATTCCTGATCAGTAAATCCAGTTTGAACCACAGCCTCACGGTTTCCACATATAGGGGGGGTGGAGTGACCAGAGCTGTAAAGATCTGCTTTTTTTTCCTCCATCTTTTAAGAATCAGCATCATTATGCCTATGTGCTGATGAGTGTGCAAATAAATCCAAAAATCCAAAAACTGTTGGCAGTGCACAACATGTTTCCATTGTGCCCATTTTCTTTTACTAGATGAGTAGATTTCAATACATTTGGTTATTTTCTTCTTCTTTTGTTATATTTTCCACAGATTAAAGGCAGACTCACCTCTCGCAAAATGATAGTTTAATTCTAATTGAATTTCTTGAGGCATATAAATACTTGCAGGTGCCAAGGCCTACACACAGCAAATTTGCTAGATGATATGTTCCATTTGAAGCCGTTTCTGATGGAAGGACTAGTTGTCTGAAAGAAATCCTGTTTATTCCAAGGATAATATTGATCCTGCAATGACAATGGACTATTTAAGTTCTTGGCTTTAAACATATTTGACTTAATACTTCAGACTGACACTGTGCTTCCTTCAGGTGTTTAGCATAAAACTTTCCTAGATAACTATTTGGGCTCAGCAAGCCTTCAGAGAGGGCAGGATGCTCAGGAGAGAAGTGCAAGTAGTTATCACATGTTTTTGCTCAATAAGAAGAATAGAAAGCACAACAGTATACATCTCCAAATTCATTCACTTACTAACTAAAGAAACAACAAAAGAAGAAGTCAACGGTTCTCTGTTTGCCATAATGCACACGTACATTTACAGCTGCTATTAAATCTCAGTTTTCAGCATTCCTGACACCTTCAGGGTTATCTAGAGTCTTACTGACAATCTCTGAAGCATCCAAACTAATTCCATTACTTTTGATTCATGTCTGGGAAAGCAGATATTGCTCTGTCTGTCTCCTCTTTCCGAAATGCATTTATGGGGGAAAGAGAGAGAAACAGGACAAGGTTAAAGAAATCGCTCACCTTATATGCCAACAAATCGTTGGAGCAACAGTATACAGTCGTCCTATTATCCTCTTCACTTTAAGAAATGCCCAATGCAATTTCTCTCTCATTTCCTGCCTGGCTCCTTTACTTTATTCTGTTATCACGTCTATAGTATGAGTGAGATTTTTTGTTTGGCCTCAGAGATTTAAGTTATATATGTGGACATTTAAATCCAAGTCTGTTCCTTGTTTAGCAAACAAGTACAAGCGTCCTAAATTCCTGTTTTTCTCAGGCAGAAAATAAAATAAATAAAGGTATAAACAAACAATTGGTAATGTATTTCAATAATAGTTTACATCAGCAGTTGGACTCTCCTTTATATTTTGTCCATATCTTTCCTGAATTTCAGGAAAGTTCTAGTTGTTTTTTGCATTTTTTTTGTTTGTGATGAATATTCAATGTTATTCCATTTTATCAGAACCAACCTAAAACAGTTTAATGTGAGAAATCCTTTAAGTGAAACATTCTTCATTTTGATCCTTACTAACTTGAGGTTGCAGTCTTCAAATGTGTTAGATTTAAAATAAACTTTTTTACAATTAATCAGTTTTTAATGTTATTTTTAAAAATATTTCCAGTCAGTTTTCCCAGCATTGAGGTAAATACTGTGCCTTTTGTGTGTACTTTTGGACTGATTTTGATGGGTTGATATAATCCCTGAGATGTTGAGTATAATATTCATTTCTATATAAACTTAGCACAAAAAGTAAGGTAATTGATTATTTCACCCCTTTAATAATACCAATCATTGTTGTATTACACAACACAAATTCCAGAAATGTTGGGACATTTTTTTAAATTTGAACAAAATAAAAACTAAAATCATATGAGGCAATATTTTATTCACAACAGAACATAACAAATGTTTAAAATGAGAAATTGGACAAAAGGAGCTCGTTTCCAACGTGATGCTTACTGCAGATCTCAAAATTGTTGGCATAGGAGCAACAATATAGCTGAAAAAGCAAGAAAGTTCAAAAAGATTCAGCTGAGTGAACATCTACCAAGTAATTATGTTAATTGTTATCAGCACTGTAACATTATTAGCTATATAAGGGATGTCCTAGAGAGGCAGAGCCACCCAGAAGTTAAGATGGGCAGAGGCGCTCCAATCTTTGAAAGAGCTTGAAAAGAGCTTTAAAAAGATTGTGGAATACTTCAAAAACAATTTTCCTCAACATCAAATTGCAAATGCTTTGCAAATCTCATCATCTACAGTACATAACATCATCAAAAGATCAGACGAACTGGGGACATCTATGCATGAGGAACAAGGCCCGAGAACTTGTCTCGGGGCCCTCATTAATCACACACAAAGATTATGTCACTAACGTTACTAAATGGGACCAGGAATGCTTCTAGAAATCACTGTTGGTAAACACAATCCTCTGTGCCATCTGCAGATGCCAACTAAAGCTTTAAATGGAAGCTATATTTGAACATGGCCCGGAAGCGCTGTTGTGTCCGGTGGGCCAAGACTCATCTGAAACGGATTGCTTCAGAGTGGGCAAGCGATCTACAGTCAGACGAGTCCTAATTTACAGCAATGTACTCCCTGGTCAAAAAAAAAGTTGCCTCCTGGATTTAACTAAACAAATAGGTACCAGCCTGGTTGCTGCAGTTGGTCATGTCTAGGTTCAGCAACATTATGTGTCAATAGAATGAGGTCAGCTGACTACCAAGATGACAATGCCAGGATTCATTGAGCTCAAATTGTGAAAGAGAGGTTCAGGGAGCATAAAACATAATTTCCACACATGGATTGGCCACCACAGATTCCAGAACCCCAATGAGAATCCTTGAGATGTGCTGGTGAAGGCTTTGCGCAGTGGTCGGATTCTCCCATCATCAAAACAATGATCTTGGTGAAAAATGAATGCAACACTGGATGGAAATATATCTTGGGACATTGGAGAAGCTTATCGAAACAATGCAACAGCGAATGTGTGCTATAATCAAAGCTAAAGGCGGTCCAACAAAATATTATAGTGTGACCTTTTTTTTGTTGCTGACTGTTTTTTAGGCAAGGCAATGTATGTCTATGGCTTCAAAATGAAATTGTGGGGCTCCCATATACTTCTGAGTACATACAGTAGTGCTTCTTGCTGAGGGATATAATCCAGGCAGAGTAAGCTGTGGAACCATTCTCATCATGCATAGTGAAACACAGAAATTTCAAAATGTGGAGGTAAGAGCAGAACAAGAGTAGCTGTGTGAATTACCAGAGATTTGGTGATGAGTTGGCAGACTCTCACCATTAAATAAGGCATTAGTCATACTCTGTGACCTCCCACCCACCCTGTCTGATGCCATGACCTCTTCTTCCCATTTCCAGAAAGCCAGGCTGACCAGGATAAGAATAGCCAAGTCTGGCAGCGCTAACGCCTTCCTCCAGAGCAAACGCAATGGACTACTCAACGAACTGCTGGAGCTGACGGTGAGAAAGACCCCTCACACACCTCTAAGACACACCAACAGCAAAGTAGGCATGACACTCTCCTAATTATTTCAGTCACTGCAACAACTTCACATCTGAGGTGCAAAAGTACACTCAAGCAAAATGCCAACAATTACTGCCACAATTAATCGGAGGACAATTTCAAAGAACTTTAGATGCTATAAAAGAGCTATAAAAGAGCAGCAGTTGGACTCATTACACTCCTGTTGTTTCACAGGACAGTGCTGATAGCAGAAGAGTTATGTATATAATCTTCTGTGCGAGTGTTATCACTGTAATCATATAAAGTGCTTTTCTCAGTTGTCTTTGTGAGTTTTAATCCATGTGTGTGAAACAGGAAAGCTAAAACAACAGAGGTTATTTTTACTTGCTTGTTGAGAAGCTCTTGGTGTTAATTAAATGGTAAGAGCTTAAAAAAATGGCTGACTTCAAAACAAAACCACAACTGAACAGTAAGACAACAGAGACAGCTGAGATTAACTGAGTGGGTGGTGTTAAACTTCAGACAGAGCCTGGCTTTTTCCCCATGACTGTTTTGTCGAGCTAAGCTAATCATCTGCTGGCTCTAAATCCATACTTAACCCAGACAGAACAGTGTCAATCTTATCTCATGTCTCGCTTCAGAAAGATGAAAACTTTTCAAAATGTTAAACTTCATTATGATCATATATTTCTTAAATTGTCTGTTCACCTGCAAACATTAAACATCTTTTGTTTCTATCATCCACCACTGCTCTCCACTTTTATACTTCCCTTACACACAAAAAAAAAAAATGTACCCACTATAGAAAAATGTGTTAGGTAATGCATGAGCAAATTGCCCATATCCTTCTCATCCAGTCCATCACTCTTACTTTCAACGACATACTCCGCTCTTTGCAGATGGCTTCCAAAATCCATTTGGATCTAATCGAGTCCAGTGTGAAAGCTCATGGGTGTCTGGAAGTGGTTAAAATTATCACATAAATGCCATCTTGAGTGCTGAGAGACCCCCGTCCCTCTGTGTGTCTGTGATGAGACTTCTAGAGTCCTGGTGCATCAAATTACAGTGGTGTCACAGCTGACAGTCAGTCAGTGGGGCTGCAAGGGTTCGGGGTGAAAGTGAGTGGGCATCAATAACAAAGTGGCTGGTTCTGTCACAGCTTATAGTCAGATTAGAAATTCATCATTAGCCTGTTTGCTTTTGGGATTTTTATTATTTGATAACTATTTATTTATTTTACAAATCAGACACTCGTCACAGAAGAACACAGAAGACCATCACAGCTTCATCCCTTTGAATCCTGACAACAGATCCAGAGACAGTCTATAATTTTTGCTGAAATAGTTCCAGAGCACCACCTGTGAAGAGTCACAACCAAATACAGATTTGTGACAGGTTACAGAAATCTGACAATGTGTCCTGACAGAAATAACTGTGCTGTCCAAACTTTCCTGCCCAACAGTGTGTTTGTTTTTTACTATTAGTAGATGCAGCACCAAGCCATGTCTTTGCCACCTCTACACACACACCCACACACACACAGTGGACAACAGAGATGTTGCAACAAACACAGTGAAGCTGAAAAAAAAGGATTATTTTTTAAATATAAATGCAAATGATTTATTTGCTGCCAGAAAAACATGTTTTTAAAAAGTCATGAGAGGGCATGTTTACAGGTTCTTGTGTGTCGCAACCCTCTCTTGAGTGGGAACTGGAGGCCGTGTGTTGTAGTTATGTAAGTTCAATGTTTTCCCACTCTTAGTTTTTTTAGAACCTAAGATGCTAAACAGTTCACAGACACTTTATGTATTTCTTTGGTGCATAAAGTTTTCGTTACAATGTACCAAATGATGTCAGTGGGTGGCAGGTCTGGACTGCAGACAAGCCAGTCTCGTATCCACACTCATTCACTTTTAGTGGAAAGGGAATCTGAATATGTGGAATATTAATACAGATATCAATATACAGGATATTAATATTTATATTAAGATTCGTTTACCTCGGAGCACCACCAAATCTATTTTACCTTGTTATACGATGGAAAGATTTGGACAACTATTACATTATTTAGCTTTAAATAATCTGAGTCTCATATCTAAGTACCGGAGTTCTAACACATGAAATGACCAATATGTTGTCAGGGAATACTCAACAACAACCGATTAAAATATGCCAAAATTTATTAAACACTGGCAAAGAGTAAAAGGCAGAAAATCACATTTAAGTAAAACATATATAGAGGTATATATATTGTAAAACAGTGCGTGACTCTTTAATATAACCAGCGCAGCATATCAGGAAGGGCTTTAAAGTAAGAGAGGTTAGGGTTAGAAAGACAACACAGGAATCCAGGTTTGGTCAATAATAGATTACCACGGCTGAAGAGAATGGGAATAGTTTATCCTGTGAATTAAGTCATAGGTCGATTGGACACATTTAACTTTAAGGGAATGGCTGGTAATAATTTAGGCTTTCAGCGCTAGTAACGCTGAAGTTACTTAGATTGGGTCTAAACAAAGGAAGTTTACTGAGTCTACTGTTTAAAAGACATCCAGCTATAACCAGCAACAAAACAAAGGGGGGTAGGTTGATCCTACTTTGCCTGATCAGGTGGCGTCGAGACGCCGTCGAGACGCTGTCTCGGCGCTTCTCAGTCCTCGATGGCCTCCGTAGGTCGGGACCCTCCCTTTAATTCCTCGATGAAAAAGCTGGCAAAGATGGATGTCCAACAGTCTACTCAGAGGCGATCCAAGCGTTCGGGCCTGGTCCAACACTTCCACTCTTGGATCTGCTCTGGGTGGGTAAACTTTGACTTGGTATTCAAAGTTTACTACACAAATTAGGAAGTTTACTAACGTTGCTTGGCAACGGAAATTTCCGGGTATTTAAATGGTTACAAAAAGTGTCAAAAACTTGAAAACTATATCAAAACGGACAAAGAAAATTTAGGCACCAAAACGAACAAAGACAGACAATTACACTCTTTGGTTCAAACGCAAAGAGGGAGAGATCCGTTCACCTCTTGATCTCTGTAAAATTTCTGTACTTTGTCTCAAAGTTTGGTTAGTTACCCTGACTGGTAGGGAGGAGTAATGAGACTTGGGACCAATCACACGCGAGTTTGGGGCAGAGGTGCCATCCCCTGAAGGGATGATTTAGGGCCTATCCACTTAAGAATCAACTAAAGCCACCCTTCTTCAAATTTAAAGGATACTACGTATAAATGTATGTGCTATGAAACATTAGGCATTTGATAACGATTTTAACATCAAAGAACTTCTGGAACTTTGGCTGTTGAAAATGAAGAAAAACATAATCTCAATTTTTGGTGACAGTAAAAACACGAGAAAAATTATTATCCATAATTTTCCAGAGGTTACGTGAAAGAGGTGACATGAAGAAACAAACACACTTAGGTTATTTTCTATATTATCCCTGGGGAAAGGTTATTATAATGTAACCTTAGTGAAAGTATATCAGTGATTAAGTCCCAGAAGGAGGTGCTGTGACTCCACTGGAGAGCCAATATATTTAACTGTTTTTGAACAGAACATCAGAAACATGTGAACAAAGTTTCATTTTTCAATTCTTGGCATTTCAAAACAGCTTAGTTTTGTAAGAGGTTTTTTTCAGGAATGTTTTAGAATGGTCAGTTGTTAAACTCCAGGGGTTCGATAGCAGGGTACATCTGGCAGATAACTTAGGGGGGAAGAGGTTGTTTCATTGAGCTTGATCCTGACCAGAACTCTGCTCTTCAAAGTTTGTATATCCAAGGGAACAAAGGAGTTCTCTTGTGGGTTATCTCCAGCTAGAGAAACAACACAGACCAAATTTGCCAAACAGAATGTGGGAACTTGGTTGGGCCGCTCTCTCTCTCTGGAAGTGTATTGAGTCTGAAAGATTAATTAGTTCATAATAATCCATTTTGGGTCTTGGCTTGAAGAAAGGTTTTTCATTACACACTGCTGAGCCATGGGGATGTCTGTGTACAGGGGGTGGTTTGGTATTGTTGTGTTCTTTGGAAAAATACATAATTGGAATGTTAACATATTTCACCAAAAACAGTTTATCATCCGGCATTAGTTATCCCCTCAAAGATGTGCAAGTTACCCGTGCTATCTGTACCTCAATGAAGCTGGTTTCTGAATTGCATGCCTACAACAATCCAGCGTGTCTTTTTTTTTCTAAAGCCTGAAGTATTTGGTGTTGTGACTGAAACATTCAAGTGGAAGGTGTTCATGCAGATCTTGATATACATTTTAATTGTCAGGTATTTATTGTATGCAGTCAGTGGAGTATCTAGGAAGTTTTTAATGGATTGGACAGATAAAATAGAAGTTTGTGAGGTCAATCAATCACTAAGTATGAATGCTTAGAGAAGCACCAAGTATGTTCCAATATAGGTGCTGTATGAATGGTAAATGGACTGTTCTTGTATAGCACTTTTCTAGGTCAAGTGACCATTCAAAGCGCTTTGACACTACATGTTCATTCTCCCATTCACACAATACATTCATACAGCACCTATATTGGATCATACTTGGTGTAAGCATTCATACACCCGATAGGCACATCGGGAGGCAGTGTAGGGTTCAGTGTCTTACCCAAGGACACTTCGACATGTAGTCAGGGGAATCGAACCGCCGACGTCCTGATTAGTAGATGACAGCTCTATCCACCTGAGCTACAGTCGAGAATGTGTTGTGTGAATGGGTGAATGAACATGTAGTATCAAAGCACTTTGAGTATTCACATGACTAGAAAAGCGCTATACAGGTAACTGTACAGTCCATTTACCATTTACCATCTAAAATTGCCATACTACTCAGCCACAAAGACTTAGGTGTTCTCCGTCCATCAGTATGTTTACAAAATTACTATGTTTGTCGAATAAAATAATTCCCGCATGTATAAACTCAACTACTTGTAGAATAAAATGGACCAAGGCTCAGCACACGAGTGTCAAAGTTCCAAATTTTTTCATCCTTTTGTAGAACTAAAAAGAAATAAAAACATAACCTCTGTCAAGGCGGAGGTTATGTTTTCTGCGGCATTGGTTTGATTGTCTGTCTGTTAGCAACATAACTCGAAGAGTAACCGACAGATTTTGATGAAATTTTCAGGAAAGGTCCAAAATGGAATAAAGAACAAGTGATTAGATTTTGGGTGTGATCCGTATCACCACCTGGAGCCAGGAATTTTTTAAAGGATTCTTTACAGGCGAAAGGCAGGCACAAACATTCAGGAACTTCAGTCAACTTTAGCCGGTGAAAACAAAAGGTTGCTAAAGCATAACACCATTGGAATTTCAGCGTCAATCCTCATAGATTTTTCTTTGATTTTCATAGAATTTCCTTTCAATATGCCAAAAAGTTGTGTTGTGGTTGGCTTCTATAAACAGTTGTACCACAGACAACAAGAGATCGTTGTCTGTGGATCTGCTGTCATTAGCTTTGCCTCATATCTTTTTCTAGCGTTGATACTGAAGGTATCAATAGAACTGTATGACATTATTGATTATTTTCTGTCAAAAACCGATGGAGAAAACTTTAAACTATCAGAACAAGTTGCACACTTAAACCCTGACGCTGTTATGATGTGGGGTTTGTTTTCACCGGCAAGCTGTTAATGGGCACGTAACCAACGGATTGTGGCATAGGTTTGCTCCTTCCCATGGGGAGATAGGGATCATTTTGCCATTAGAGCTTCTAACTCAAAAAACATAATGCCCACAATCATTGGCAAAAAGAATATTACAATAGCCTGGTGGGAGTTTGCAGTCTCTGAGTGTTTTTAGTTCTTTTTATTATAGTCCCTAGGAAATAAAAAAAAGGAAAAAAAAACTCTCATTACTTTTACATCAGAGCGAAATCTAAAGGGTTAAATACATTGTCTGTGCAGTGAATTCAACAAAATATACATGTACAATGATGTCCCACAGTACAAGCAGCAGAAGGTCAGTTCCCAGCATTGCAGTCAGACATACTTGAGTAAATAACTTGATTGTCCTCCTGCATGTGTAGCAGGACAAGGACAGCGGTTCAATTTAATGGCCAGGCTGAATGCTAACTGTAGCTTGACTTAACTGCATGTAACCATGCTGCATTTTGTGCTAGATGGAAAGGTTAATGGACAGAGGAAAGTTTGCTTCTTTTTTCACATTAAGGACCCCGGTACCTCGAACCTTGGCATAGGTTTACAGATTGTGGATTCAATGTGGAGTCCTCTGTGAAGGGCAGATGCACATATAAAGACTAGATCAAAAAAAATCCCTCTGTTCTCCAGCCCACATCAATGTATTGTTAATGTTACTGAAATCTAAACACGAGTCCTTGAGCTGGACTGCCTCCACCCAAATCCTCAGACTAAGATGCATGCTGTGGAGAGAGAATTTATTTATTTTCACTTTTCATGTTATTTGGCAGTTGTGATTACTTTGAGACTAAGCTTTATTGGAGGCTTAGCTTTGAAAACAATTCTTTTTTGGAGAATTCCCAGTAAGCCGTTCCATAAGTTTGTGTTTCTTTTTTGTTTTGTTTTGTTGTTGTTTTTGCCTTTTTTCTCATGGTTTGCTGTTTTTCCTCTTTTAGACATCAATAGCTATTCAGCTGCTTGGAACATCAAATGACATTCAGCACTATCTTCCTAGATCATGAACGTAGAGAACCGGCAGTAACAAAATCAGAATTTTTTTTGTTCAATAAACTGAACATGGAAGTTATTTTGCTGTTTGCTTGCAACAATCAAAACTACACAGAATATCATTTATAAACTAACTCCTCACAGAGGGAGATGTAAGGCTGAGGGATTTGTTTGGAGCCAGCAGAGATGTGGCCTATTACATAACTAATTGGGCTGCAAAGATCTGTAAGCAAACAGCAAACGTTGCTGGCTACCTGCTCATAAAAGACATGAGTGAGGTCAACAAGCATGAACCAAGACTTCCTGGGAAAATGGACGACATGAAGCAGAACAAGAGCACCACATCACTGACTTTTCATTACTCATGCCAAAGTTCATTTCTTCAGTAAAATCAAAGCACCATTTCAGGCTCTCAGCGCAGACTGATCCATGTCCAGGCCTGTACCAGCAATGTCCGAAATTATTTGGCAACATCTACCACCTGTTTGTGTGTGTGCATTTATGTGCTTTTGTATGTGTGTATGTTGTTACCCAGGGTACAGAGGAGGATGAACAGAAGCTGACAAAGTCTGCCTCTCTGTTAGAGAGCCAACACTACCACCTACTGCACTGTCTGGAGAAAACCACTGTGAGCACATATTTCTGTCTTTTTGCTTTAAATACCCGTTGCCAGTATCTGTATTCTTACACTCACAAGCTTTTTATTTTCTAGTAAATCATCACTGATTAAGATGTAAGCATGTATTTACTGTTATAAATCCAAGAGATGCATCATAGTAACATTTCAAAACTCTCCCCAAAGGCAAGTATTACATATTTTTTGTTCCTTTAATGTAAGATGGTTAGAAGCTTGGGCTTGACACTATCTTTCAATGTAAGCGTCGATCTAAAAACAGACTCAAATAGGTTTTTCTGCTGTCAGTGCTGTCTATCACTGTGTGAAAGGACAGTTTTCCCTCACACTGAATTTGTGAAGGGAAATCAGTCAAAAGCAAGAGAGAGAAATTCTTGGGGAAAAAAAGCTGCACAATGTTAGCATGTCACTTTGACAGTTTTGATGTGACACTGTGGGACTGTTAAAGGAAAAAAATGGATAAAAGTGCTGCTCTGTGTATAAAATTCTAGTCTGAACTCTGCACACAAAATGAGCTCCTTTATCTAGAAAAGGAAGTAACACATAGCCAAAGTTTTAGATTTTAAGCTGCTTTTCTCTCTGTGATGGACCAGAGTATGCTCATGTCCTCTACTTGCTCTGAATAGAATAAAGGGAGTATAGAGGATGAAGAAATAACTTGAAAAAAGAATGAGATAGATCAATGTGTCCCCCAACCCCCCCCCCCCCCCCTTTGTCTTTAAACAGAGCGTTAAGGCAAAGGGCTTTTTTTTCAAGCCTATGAAAGGAGACACCCCTCTCTCCGTCTAACCTGAAACGTATTAGGAGGCGAGTCTGCTCGGGGCTCCCTGTTTACAAGACACACGTGTTACACAGACCTTAGGTTACAACAGAAAAAAGAGCTGTAACTTACAGCCTTATAACCTTTGAAATGAAAATTACGTTATATATTGTTATATCATATATAATGTTCCCCAAGTATAATCAATTAAAACCTTTATGCAAATTCTGAAATTGTTGCTTTTATTTCCAAAACGTGTAGAGCAGTCAAACGCCGCATTTTGCTGTCATGGGTAAACATCTACCTTATGGTAAGCTTTTAACAAAAGTTAAAGATTTTTAACGTTGTTATTTACGAAAAGGCAACTTTTTGGTATGAGTCTTTTGGCGCCATGTTTGTTTCCTGCGTGAAAGCGTAAAACTCCTCCTGTCCTTTTGCCGTGAAGTCTGCATCTGAAAAATTTCCCCTGAAAGGGGTATCCACCCCTTCCCCTTAGCCCTTACCCTCGCTCCGAAAGAGAATTGAGACACCCATTCGTAGTGTTTAAGTTTTGCTCAAATTATCATTAAACTTTGATTCATTTATCCATTCATCCATCCATTTCCTGTACCCACTTATTCCAATGCAGAGTCATGGGGTGGGGGGGGGGTGGAGCCTATCACAGCAGCTACTGGGCAAGAGGCATGGTACACCCTGAACAGATCACCAGTCCATCACAGGGCCAACACAGAGAGAAAACAACCACTCACACTCACTCCTAGTGAGGATTTAGAGTTACCAATTAACTTAACATGCATTTCTTTGGACGGTGGAAGGAAGCCACCCAGAGAGAACTCATACATATATGGGGGAGAACATGCAATTTCCATACTAAAATGCCCCTGTACAAACTATAATTCATACAATAAAAATAACTGGAAATTTTAAAACTACTTGATCTGTCAAGAAAGTTGCCAGTTTATTGAAGTAGCAGTGTGTTTTGGGTTATAATTATGTATCATTCAAGTCCCTTGTCTGTTGTCACATATTTACTCTCTATGTCTCCCCCTGTGCTTTTCTGTAACCATCCTCTTCTCTTTAGGCTCATGAGTTTGTGGATGAGCAGCTGTATGAGCAGAATTGTTTAGAAACAGCATTACAGACCTATCCATCACGCAGCCCCTCTACGACCAGCCACGACAGCCCTGAAGTTACCTGCTGTGGCCGGAGGGGAAAGAGGAACACTCCTCTGCCCAATGCCAGCCTGCCACCTGCGCATCCCATCCCAGCACACCAGGGACCGCTGCAGGAGCTTAGCGCCATCCACATACAGTGTGGTGACCCACGGTCACATACCACCAGGTGAAATTCAGCATTAGCACACACATGTGACAGCATCAGCAAGGGGCAGAGCATCAGATAAAAAATATGATAAATCTTCACAGTAAATATGTTTTTCTTGAACGTCACTGGTGCCATGTCACCATGAGATCCATATGGCTGTATGCAGAAATTCTTAGCTGCATTTTTCTGCTGCAGATCTGGGTAGAATTTTAAATACATAAATACTTTATGTACATGAATAAACTTGTCATTTTAGCTTTATACACCTTTATAAAAAGCATGTTTAGGCTATATACAGTCATCTTCAGATTCATTCATGCACTTCCATTAAAGAAAAGGCAAAATTCACAATAGTCACTCAAATAACTGGAGACTGAAAAAAGTAATAATAAACAAAATTGCAAAATTATAATTTAGTGAAGTAAGACATTGTTGTTGTTGTTTTTTAATTTAATTTAATTGGAAAAAAAAACAAAAAAAAACAAACAAAATGTTGAGCACTTTGCTGATGAGCAGTGGGCCAAAATACCTGTCAACAGGTGCAGAAGTCTGATTGAGAGTTGTAGAAAACACTTGATTGCAGTGATTGCCTCAAAGGATTGTTCAAAAAGATATTAGTTTATAAGTGACGTAACATTAGTTTATCATATTTGTTTGCTTGTTGTTGTTTTTTTATACTTCTATTGAACCATAATTCAAAAACAATGTCATGATTTTCATTAAGTTTTTATTCATTATTACTTTTGTCAATTTCAACCTTTTTCAGTGACAGCTGTTTTTTTCTTCTATAACTGGAGGGTATGAATAATTTTCCGGATGACTGTATATATATTAATCTAATCCATATTTTAAAAAATGACAGATTTTTTAGGGCAGTCTTTGTTCAGTGGTGCATCTGCATCTATTGAGGTTTACAGCTGTAGGTTTTCTATTCCACAGCACCTCAAAGAAAATTTATTCATATCATTAATGCATCACTTGAGTGATGCAGAAAAATGTCTTTCAGTGCAAGGACAGGTCAAGGCTGGCAAAGTATGCAAAAGTTTAAAAAAAAAAACAAGCACTAGGGGGCACTGTGAACATTTACATACATGATTGAAAGAGTAGTATGATTTTTAGAAGGTTTGTGTCAGCTACACTCACTTTCTCCAGTTTCCTGGTGATTAATGAAAATAATTCCATAATTAGGTATATAATAGTCCTCAGAGATTCCTGTTATTTTTTTCTTTTTTGAGTCCTCAGACATTTTTGATGATATTTCAAAAAGAATATTAACTATATTTACTATCAAATAAATGAAAAAAGCCAAAGTCCTTCAAAGTACATGACATTTGGCATCTTATGCTAAATCACTTAAGTGATTGACTGATAAAGTCTCTTTGATAATAATTTATCTGTGAACCACCTAAACCATGAATAAACTTTTGTTGCAGCTTTAATCTGTCCACAACAGACACTCACTTTCACATGGTCATATTTGGTGTCTCTGTCTCTCCTTTAAAAGCCGTTCAAACCTCAACCTGAAAACTGATGACGGCAGCAGGATCAACAGCAAAAGTGGCCGCATCACCACGGCAATCATCAGTCTCCCAACACCTCCTGCTTTAACCCCAGACGGCGACGGTTTCCACGGGCCGCCGCAGCGAAGGCCCCCGCCACCTCCAGGTCATCCAGCAGCCACAAGCATCCAGACCACAACGAGCTCCGCTGGCACCAACATTGTCAAAGTTTCAGCTCTGTGACATTATGCAGGTGGATGTAAGTCAGCTCAGCAGAAGGACAAGAAGAAAGAGGAGGAGGAGGAAGAGGAGGGAGCAGGTAACAAAACATTAATGGACGCACTGTGTCCCTTTTCACAGGGTCAATGCCAAGACAGCTGTACTCCAGAATTTCGGAGGTATTACCAGTGGACTCTAGATTTATTAAACTGGGAATCAACACTTGTCATGTTGTGTTTGTACTGTAGATAAGAAGAGATTTGCTGCATTTCTAATAGTTTCTAACAGCAGTGCAAAGGTTTTACAGCACATACTGTGGAAGAAGAACAAAAGAAATTGTGCAGTTAGCATAAACATTGCCACAGTCAAATACCAGAAATTGACAATGATTTTAAATCAAATTTAATAATTCAATGAGATTTCACAGTGAAAAGATATTTGTTAACTTTAAATATTGAAGAAAGATAGAGACATTGATTGTGTTTACTGGACTTTGTTTGGTCTTGTTTGTGTTATGTGTTGTCTTAAGTATTTTGAAAAACAAATATGAAGATTGAAATACATTTTCTTTATAGCATCCTTTGAAAAGTTACGTTATCCAAAGTTGCTGATGGGTGTTTATTGAGTCTGAGGTGTAAAAGAGTGATCCAGTCAAATTAAACTGTGTGTTTTAGTTACCTTATTGGGGTTCCCAACCAGATTGTGAAAAAGAAGAAAAAAACCTGAGCTGACCACAAAATATTTGGAGGAGGAGGTGTAACATTTTGAAAAAAGCGTGAAGCTGAAGTTGTATTGTGTGCATCTTATTGTGCATATAGAACAGCTAAGAGGACCAGTGCATACCATGCTTTACACTTGCCTTCCTGTGGCGCTTTGACTCTAGCCCATTTATGTTTACATGTAGCTTTTTAGCAAACATCACTCAAATTCAGCAAAAGCATTTGTTGTGTTATTTTGTGGAGCAGTTTTGACAAAGTAATACATATCTAAAAGGGGAAAATGTAATATTGCTTGTTACAAGATGCTAAGAACATTCAAAATGATCTTAAATGATCGACATTATGTGAAGAAATACCAGCTATAATGTTGCTAAAGACTCTTGTGTTTGGCATTGCAGAGATAATTACTGATCTCAGTGGGCTAAACAGCTCTCTGGCCTGTACCCTTGTGAAATAACACTTTACAACTCACTTTACAGCCTGTTAATGGGTCGTTAACACTAGGGCGGGAAGTCGCTACGACACTTTTTTCATGTTTGATCATTTTAAAAGCTCTTAAGTAAATAGGCATAAAGAATGATGATGTATGTATTGATTATAAACATTTTTGAATAAGGGAGTGTCACTGTGAAATCAAATGGTCACATGGACTGATGCATTTTATAGTCTACTAGCAGAAATTTAATATAATATTCCTAAGTTCCCATTGAGAGCAAGTAATAGCTGCTATGTTTTTAATACATTGGTATGACCCATCTATAAATACAGAAAGCACAGGTCTTCTTCCTCTTGACTTGTCTCCTCGTTTTTATACATTAACTCAAAACATTCAAACCACAACTTGTCATGAAGCCTTTTTTCACAACCAACATACAGAGAGGGCAGCAAGATACTGGACTTATAAGTGAAACTATTTAAAGTTTTTAAGATATTGTAAATGAAAGGAAAATACAGCCGCTGATAATGAAATTTCCCTTGGCACATCCACCCAAGAAGCTAGGGAGAAAAACTGTTGAAAGACTTTCAGCTCTGATATTATTATTCTTGTGTTATTGAATTATTAAATTAAAGAAACTGTTATAGTACTGCTCACCAGATTTCTTCCCCTTTGTATCAGGTTTTGTTTTTGTTTTTTTCATTTTTTTTACCGTGTCCTGTCCAGCGCCAAGGCAAGCAGAATGGTCTGGCTGTCATGTTGTGCTGAACAAATTTGCTTTGTCAAGGGGGAGTTTTATGGATATAAATTGAATAAAGCTTTGTGGATACATGGCTCCCCTTGATACTTAAGCATTATTCATTTTTTTCTAATTTATTTAGTGTTGAATTACATATTAATGCTGGACTTGACAGGGGGTACATAAAATGGGAGAATGAACAGTAGAGAAAAGGAGACAAAGAATTTTATTTTTTATTTTTAAATCAGCAAAAACAACTGTACAATTAAACCAAACAGAAAAAAACAAAAGCTGCTATGCCTGAAGAGAAACTTAACAAGAACATCCTAAGGCCTCTGTAAGAAAACACAGCAGACAATCATCAGGAGCACCCGCAGGTAGACAAACTGTGAAACTGAGAGTCACTAATGGGCAAATATGAGCTTTTTATTGGAAACTAACCGCTGAACGTAGACATTAATTAGAACAAATATAAAGATTAAAGTAAAAATAAACTAGTACAACCCCTGACATAAAATCATGCTATACACCCTTTGGGGATGTTCATTTAGCTTTTTTATTATGTAAAACAAAACAAACAAAAACCCAGATATAACACTAAACCATTTTATGTAATAGCTTTCAAATTCATGATAGCTTGAATTCTCTGAGGCATGGTCTTTCATAATGAGAAAAAATAATATTCATAAATGAGGTCCTTACCTATAAGCAGCTTTAAAGCTTTGCAGGTCAAGCCTTGTCATGAGCGTTTTCTTCCCCCCACTGCCTATAAATTTATTATATACTATACTATATATATGATGTTTATATTTTATTATTTTCATTTTTCACATAATGAAAATGCTGAATGAACATCTTCTAGCTGTAGTGATTCAATAACCTTTTGACAGGGATTGTATGATGCAACATCCTCAGGCCACAATCCAATTACTGCCTTTTTAAGATATATTAAACACTAAGATTGATTGTTTTGTTTTCTTTATGTTTTCTTGTATTTCAACATTTAACAAGAAATTTTTAGAGTGCTAGAGATTACATAATTGCAGCTGCTGAGCTGTAAACACCATATCATATCATCTTTATTTATAAATCACTTTAAAAACAACAACATGGTTGACCAAAGTGCTATAACTAAAAAAAAAGCATAGCAAAAAGATAGTAAAGATATTTATGAATGTATTGTTGAATCTGTATTTCAAAAGAATCTAAGAAAACTAGTGCTTAAGATTAAGGGTAGTTTTACTGAAAGACCAGACATAAAGCCTCAAAGATGCTCACAAGATGGCAGCAAAGACATGTTCTCATCCTGAAACAATGCAACTAAAAGTCTAATGACCCCAGTCTCTGACCCAACTCCTGTTTATACAACTACCTGCTGCATATTATTGCACATTTGAATTGCTGTTTTGACTAGTTTGTTACTAAGTGAGATATAGTTATCCGTTTTTTTGTTTTCTGTGTTGGTTTGTTTGTTTCCCTGAAGTGGAACTTGATGATTGAATTCCATGCATTCTTCAATCAGTGTGTTCTTGCTGTATTGGTATATTTTGTGTTTGTATGTTTCTGTTGCATTTCTGTATTTTGTCATGTTTGAAAACTGAGATAAAAGTATCGTGCCAAATGCAAATGTTTCCATCCTGTGTAAGAAGAAATTTATCATGCTGCTTTACAAAACATTACAAATCCTTTAGATATATTTTCTTCACACTGTTTATGCTTAAAATATTGAGTGTCATTTCAGTCGTGATGTTCAAACCTGAATTTCGGAAACCACTTAAACTGTATCTAAACATTAGGGCTTATTGCTATATCTTACACTTTCATCCCCACTCACACTAGAGTGACTAATGTGAAATGATACCTTTCTTATATGATATGACTTGACTTCAAAGGTATTGTTTGGGTCACTTTTTAAAAGTCTTGGCATTGTTGTTTGTGTTGTTTCTTATCTTTTTATCCTGTTGAACTGAGCTTTTCTGTCTGTTTGCTGTGTATACAAGTTTCTGTCAATTTGTTTGTTATAACAACTATGAAGTGACAGATAAAGATTAAAATCTGCCACAACAATCAAGGTTCATCTTTCTTCCTTCTAATTAATCTGTCTGATTTTCAGTGTTGGAACCAAACCTGCCACATGACCCTGATTGATGTTCTTCATTTCATACAAATGAACAAAAAATATATCATTTTGCTAAACAAACCCTTAGAAGATGATATTGTCAGACTGCAGCTCTAGTTCTCTGAGAACATAAAAACAAAAGACTAACTGCAATGAAGATAATTCCAAAGGAGGGGGAACAAAAATCTATTAACTCCTCCTCCTACTCATTGTTTGACCATAACTGCTACAATATGCCAGTTTAAACTGATACCTGAAAAATGTGCAACTTAATTTGAGTGGCCATACAAGCCACCCAAATTTAAATAAAACATATGAATGTGATGTTAACAATCATGAAATACTAACACATGAAATATTAACACGAGATAATTAACTATTTCAATCCCACGCATTAATAACTCTCGGCCACGCATTAGTTAATTTTTCTTCTGCGGATGTCACCAGACAGGCTCCATACATATCTATAAAATTTTCTGATTTTCAACTCATTCATTCTCCTCTTGTTTAATGTTGAGAGAAATCTCTCTTAAACTTAATCTAATCTTAAAAACTTCTGTACTATCTTTCCAACATAACAAATTACTCCTATTATAATTAATTATGTATAAACCATGTTTTATACATTAATTTCCCCTTTTTTTCCACCGGAAAAATGAATGGCATATAAATAATTAATTTCTTAACCATGTTGCTTATATTTAGGGAAGAGTTTTATCCATCCATCCATCATCCATCCATTTCCTTGTTGCCTATCTGGGGTCGGGTTGCAGGGGCAGCCGCCTAAGCGGGAAAGCCAAAAACTTCCTTCTCCCCTGCCACATTTGCCATCCGGGATCCCGAGTCACATGGCCAGCCGAGGGACATAATCCCTTCAGCATGTCCTGGGTCTTCCCCGGGGTCTCCTCTCAGGACGTGCCCGGAATACCTCACCAGGGATTCCTCCAGGAGGCATCCTGACAGATGCACGAGCCACCTCATCTGGCCCCTCTCGATGCGGAGGAGCAACGGCTCTACTCTGAGCCCCTCCCGGATGACCGAGCTTCTCACCCTATCTCTAAGGGAGAGCCCGGCCACCCTGCGGAGCGAACTAATTTTGGCCACTTCGCAATTTCGTTCTTTTAGTCACTCCCCAGAGCTCCTGACAATAGGTGAAAGTTTTATGCTACAAACAATTTATTGAGATCAGAATTATTATGAATGAGATATTTCTATGGGCTAATTCACATGTTATCAAATAGGATGAAGACTACTTTAATACATAACACTCAGTGACTCAGAGCACTGAGCACACCCCTAGCTGTCTAATACTATGATTAATATCAAATTAAGCCCAAACCTCAGCAGTCATCATTTGTAACACCATATTATTAATAACAATCATCTGAAATGCACTCAGCACCTTAAAGTGGCAGAGATGAAGAACTTGCAAATATCAGGGGGAAAATGTGATGCACAAAGACTGAGTCAAACATGTTTCTGTGAAAACCTCTTTCATGTGTTAAACCAGGTGTTTTGCTGTCAGCTCACTCTCAGCCACGTCTGATGCTAAAAAATGTTTGCAGCTTAAAGCCTGTAATTAGTGGTTGTCTGACTGACATCATCACACAGCAGGACAAGATGATTCAAACACAACGTGAGTAATATGCTTGGAGATAAACACCCGCATGTCCATCTGCTTCAATCAAATCAGCTTTAATTTTGAGAGGAAATGGCTCATGCAGCATTTTAAATAAGAACAGATAAAGTTTTGCTCATAGTTAAAAAAAAATTGCAATATTTTGCATGAATCTACTAAATCTAAACACATAAGGTGACCTTTTCTTCTACTGATAATTTTTGTGCGTGTGCACTATTTAATTTACATTGCTGAGTAAGGAAAGGACAAAAGCAGCATTTATTGCTCTATGACAGCATTTAAATACATATGTTATGTTTAAGGCAAAGAGAAGCTACCTTTAAGATTGAGCATTTTGAGTTTGATGCATCCAAACCTGTAGATGGCAGTGTGCTTACATCTTTTGGTAGAGCTATATCTTATGAAGAGAGTACTCATGCAGTAAATAGTACTAAAGGTTAATAAAGAATATGAAGTGCATGGAAAGATACAAATATGAATTAATTGTTGAAATGGCATTATTGTAATAATAAAAATAAAAACACTGTTTGAACAGTTTGTGCAAACAGGAAAAAGATTGAAGTCTGTGTTCAGTTTTTTTCCCCATTGTATCTGCTTAAACTGTGGACTCCTCATAGTGTGTATTCACGACTTTTAGAGTTAGGGTTAAACACATAAGTAAAATTTCTGCATGTGTGAAAACAAAATAAAGGACTCTTTTTCCTTCATGTATTGGCTGTTTATTCTAATGCAGGGTCATGAGGAGCTGGAGCCTATCCCACCTGCCATCAGGTGAGAGGCGAGGTACACCCTGGCAAGATCGTCCATCACAGGGCCAACACAGAGACACAAAAAACCAAACTGAATATGGAAAGTAGAAAAATTAATAAGTTTCCTCTTCCTTTTTTTAATCATTGGTGGACAAAGTGAACTGTGATTATCTGCCTAACAGTAGAAATATTTGCAATATAATAACAATTTGACTTTGTTTGGCAGTTACTTACAAGTTAATCAACTTAGTCACATATTTACAACGACATGGAGCAGCTGATGTAATGATGTAATGTTCATATCTCTGTCGGCTTACGGCACTGGTGTGTTTTTTAATGTATATAGTTAACACAACAGTTATTACACTTCTGCTAGTTATCTCACTACGTGTGAGAAATCCCACCAGTACAGTGTCTGCTCCTATTTCTGCTGAATCTAAAACAAATTATGCAAATGATAAAACGTGATCAGTTGGCCAGTGCTGTAGAGTTCTCTTCTGATAACATGTTGATCACAAATGAAAGTTGTCCAAATGTTCCTTTCATATTTCTTAAAACTTGAAGCAAATGCAAAACTAGTAGAAGGAAGTATAATTGTCCCAAATCTATTATGTAACGATACTGACAGAGTAATAAATCCAGACAACACAAGTTATTTGTTTCTTTCTTTGGTTCAAAGTTGAGTAAAAATCTGACCTGTGACACATTTCAGCTGCATACTTTTAGGTTTCAATCTCCTCTAAGGAATTTCCAAACAACAGGGATGTGTCGCAGTTTTTGCTCACAATCAAAACACAAAGTCAATTCAGCTTTATTTGTATAGAGCCAATTCACGACAATGTCATCTCAAGGCACTTCACAGACAATCAGTTGGAGCCAATCTGTTGTCATCAGTCAGTATTCATACAAGCCAACACAGACTAAAGTGTGTGAGTGAAGAATGGTTTCTATGCTAGAAAAGCACAGACACAAAAAGCTGACAAGTCATAACTCTCAATGAGTCACATGAAGGATTATAATGTTTTTTGTGCTGCCTGTGTTTTGAGTGCTGAGTGATCAGAGGAGACGCTTCCTTATCCAGTGTTGTGTTCATGCTAACAGCTGGGAGGAAGTGCATGGACAAGAAGCAGCTGCAGGTCAGGGTCACATTTGGGATGAAATTATGGTGTGAATCATGGAGAAGTCTGCTAAAAGTTAAACAGAGTCACATGTCTTCACTTCACTCTTGACTTAAAGCAACATAGAGAATGGCACACTCACCTTCAGATGAGCTTTTGTCATTTCAGGAGCACTAATCTTCAAGCATTTTATGCTGAGCCTTTTTGTTCAGAGTTTGGCACTTAAAAACTAATCTACACCTAATGTTATTATGAACAGATTTAATGTTTTTGACTTTAGGAAAATCAAAGGTGGCCCATTGGGCTGTGGGAAGAAAACAAGTTGTTCAACAGAATCAAAAGAAACTTGATGTCTGTTGAAATGAAAAATATGTCAACCATTCACATTGTGCACACTCGCGATAGGTTCAAGGTAAAAATCAAGTATAAAGGGATCACTTCAGAGTATCTGTCAAAATCTACATCTACTGAAGTCTCTGTAGCCATCACCCACTAGTGTGCCTCACACCTGAAGTAGGCTACTGTTTATTCATTCCATTTGTTCTCAGCTGCACGTTTCTCCTTTATTGGCTCATATAGGCTAGTCCAGTGATTTGATGCAACCTCATCATTTGGGTAAGTCATCTTGGTTCATATTGCATTAATTTTTTTAAAAAAAAGTACTGATGTTATGTTGCATATAAAGTCTATTTCAATTTATTTAGTTATAGAAAAGGGGGAAAAAATCAGGTTATCAGGCAAAGGTTCTGGTGGAGAGAAGGTTGTGATTTCAGAAACAATCTGTATGATACCAAGCACAGCAAAAACAGAAATCAAGTTACTGTCAAAATGACAGAAGAAACAGAGAACTTTGAATAATATTCTCATTTCCAGTCTTTGTTTATAAAGTCAGCTAAATCTCTTCTCTTTTAGAAGTTGAGCTGCGTTCAGCTGGTGTATTCATTTTTCTCTGTTGCATTTGTCTGTCCATCTGGGGAGCATCACCAGCATCAGGCTAGATTTAAAAACTTCCAGATGACAAAAAGCAGGTCAGAAGAGCACTAAGTTTCCTAAGAGTCATCTTAAGGTGTTACATCTGTTGCTTTGATTAGCTGAGTAGTTTCCTTTGTTTCATTTTAAGCAGTACAATCATTTATAGGTAAAGCTGTGTACAGTTTCTTGACATTCCTTGAAATGCAGGGAAGGATTTATATGCTGCAAGTGCAGCCTTTTGTGATGTAGGGACGGTAACCAACTTCCACATTGGCAGTCTTGTATGCAGTTCTTCCTTCCCCTTTGCCAATACAATGTCACATCCGAGTCGATGCAACAAAAGTCCTGGCTCAGGTGTTTCCTCTCTGCCTGCAGAGAAGGTGGCCAGGAAGCTGTTCCTATAGCTCCTTATATGACACATGCAGTTCTTTTCGACACATCCTCCCTCAACTTCCTTCAGCAACAGTTGCAGAATCACAGTCATTCTGGGTGTGTTATGGGATGGAAATCTTTAATTTTCACTTCCTTTTATCTGTCCAAACGAACCCATCCTTGAGCTTTATTGCTTCAAATATTTCCAGATGTTTTAGCCCTCCTCTTGATAGCTTTCTGAAATCATTATAAGCTGCCGTAAACAAATCTGCTCTCCTGTGATAAATGATGGATCTGCTTTTTATCCTGCTTTGAATGAGATTCAGTCTGCCCTGAGCGGCTCGCTCATTGGAGGAAATTGGATGGGTAACGTAAGCGCTTGTCTTGAATGGTAAAATAGCAGAGGAGGAGAGCCAGGAGCAACACACACACATTCAGTCTGACAGCAGCCACTGAGGAGACACGGACTAATGTAGCCACGAGAAGGACCTCGTTATCATTTTTTGGAGTAAACACATTTTCGTCATCAGGGATATTCGCGTCATTACGAACCGCGCGCGCATTCCTCAGCAGGATTTGCGCGTCTTTAATTGCAAATTGTTTGCTGCTGTTTTCCTGTCCATGATACAGCTTTCATAGTCATGCTCGAGCGGCGACCAGCGAAGCATTTCATTTGAAAGTCTTCTATAATAAAACAAAAAAAAGAAATAGAATATCCAAGAAAAGAGGAGGAAAAGATGGACCAGCAGTTCTCAAAACCTGAATCCAGAAACATGGACGCATGTCTCAGACGACTGAAGCAAGAATTGGTATGTTCTGGTTTGCTATTTCTGTTATAGCAGCAATAATGAAGGACGCTGATCTAATTTGTTTTTGCACAATTTCAACATGTTCATTAATGATATAATGATTTATTTTTTTAAATCATTGTCATAAAAAATACTATTTACAACATCAACAGGCTTTAAGGCAGACTAACTGTCCTGACACAGTGTCACGTTACAAACTCGAATTGCTTTTAGGTTTAGGTTTTTGGGGTGGGGGTGCGTGTATATCTTTTTAAATCGCGTTAATCTCTGTGGGTTTAAAGCTCACATCCCTCCTCTCTGTCCCCTCATCTGGTACAGATGCTTTAAGCTAAAGAGCTCGAGACCATTTTTCTTCTTCTACTTCATTGTTTTTATTATGCAAAGCACTTTTCGCTGCTTTTGTATGAAAGGTGCTTTATAAATAAAGTTTGATATGATTACTATCTGCAGAAGTCGTCTTACTCTGCAAAGATGATTAAATTAATGAAAGAATCAGGTGTGAGCCTCACAGAATTATCATGTGTAGGTGTAAATGTGACCAGGTCTTGCAACAGACTGATGCAAGCTTAGTCTAGGGGAGTGAGTTAAATTTGCTGTCTTGAGTTTCATCACATTCTCATGCCCCAAATAAATTTGTTAGACTCCATTGCTTAAAATGTTCACATCTGTCCCTTGATGATCCAGTCTGTCTAGATCATTTAGTGCCAGCTTTTAAATTTTTTTATTATTTTCTTTGAAATATGAAAACAAAATCTGTAAGCTGGTCCCTGTTGTGCACAATCATCTGGCAGTGGCACACTGTAGAGTCAAATTTAGAGGAGCCTTAACTGGCACAGATTTTGTTTGGAACCATCTTCAAAGCAGATACAGATTTTTTCCCCCTCCCTGTCCATCCACCGGCCTGCAGAAAAAGCCTTGCATGACTGCTTGTTTTGCTGCATAAATATATTCAGTAACTTCTTGATCAGCTGCTGCAAATTAACCACAGGAGTGTGAAGTGGCACTTAAGATTTCAGGGGAGCTGACACTGATGCCAGAAGGACATGTCGTGTTATAGCTGCCACGTTGCAGTTTGGTAACATTAGATAAAGTGTCATGCCATGCCAAGGATCAAACAGGAGAACAGAGAGCAGATGCCGGTTAAAAAGCCATGGCAGTGTCCCCCTGTACAGGACCATGTGGGATGCAATCTGTTGTTCAGAAAATAAGAGGTGTTTCTGCCAAGGTTGTCAGTTTTCTTTCCAATGTGACTGATTTCCATCCAGTGCTCATGGGATAGTGACAAACTGTCCCTCCTTCAAACACAGACTTTACATACATCTAATAACCCACTCTTCAGTGTCACTCTGATGTAGTTTTAAAGGATTACGCCAGTTGTTTAAAATACTTTTTGCTGATTTACTTCACATCACTCAAACTTGAAACAACAGATAACCATTTAGAAACAAGCATACTGCTGTTTTCTTCAGCTTCTGCAGCAACAGTTTCATTTGCATGCATTTCATTATAGTACCATAAACTTTGACAGATATAAATGCAGACTTGACACTCAGTGGGGTGATTGTATAATTTAAGCATGTGGCCTGTTAATCAAGCTGAATTGCCATTTAGAGTTTCTCCTCATTACCTACTCTGTTGGCTATTTTCTGCTGAGACCTATTGTTACAGTAATCATCTCACCAACATCACATTTGGTTCACATAGAAACTGCTGCCGTGATGTTAAGGCAGAGTTTGTGCTCATATTAAGCCTCCTGCACAACTGTGCCTATTTATCTGGTTTTGCTTCTTTTTGGAAGAAGATACTATCCTCATTCTTAGGTTTCCCTGATAGAAGGAACACCAGTGAGACAAAAGCCGGTTAAATGAGGTCTAGAACCAGATGAAATTAATAGAAATGGCTAAAAGCAGCTGTAACAATGTATATGAAAAGCACAGGGAGACCAGAAAAATGTTAGCCAATGCTTGAACATTTGACCCTTAACCTGACGAATGCTGCTGTCCACTTCCAAGTTTCCAGATTGGTTAGACAGGATTTTTTTTTTTACTTGTGTCACTTACTGAAAAACAGTCTGTCAACATCAGTTTGCTCTTTCAACAATGCTTCATAGAAATTTAGAGGATGTGACGGCAACAATGAAATATTTCTAAACTCATGCATGAGTCATGATTCGTGTGGCAGATGGACAAAGACTCACGATAAAGAAAGCATAAGCCCTTCTTGCCTACTTAGAGTTGAAAATACAAATGCTGACATGCCTTTTGACTCATGTTGTCTAGGTGTGAGGTTCATGTCTGTTTAACGAAGTCATTTCAGGCACTAGAACAGATCAGAGCTTTTGATATCAGCACTGCTAAGGCTGCCTTCATGTTTATAGTGCACCTTTATTCCTTTCACACCTGAGGGGAATTTCAGTCCCAACTGTTACCTTGGAATTTAACACCCAAGCGAACAAGCCATGAAGTCATGAAATCTAAGAGAAATGCACACAAGTGCCAAACCTGTGAAGCCTTCTGGAAAGTTCCACTTTCTTTGTTACCTTTCAGCCGTTGGATCAGAAAACTGTACACAAAGCAGGGTTGTGGTTTAGCTTTAAGCTCGTTTGTTTTGCGCCTCCCCCGCGGCTCCTGTTCTCCAAACTGCCCTTCCTTCCCCTTAGCTAAAATTGGCCAGACTCTTAGTGGCAGCTGTGGGGTTTGCGTGGGTTATTATTGTGTTTTAGATGGAGCCACAAACCTGTAACAAAGCCTGTTTATCATAATGGGCCGGGACACATAACCTGCTTTTTTCACATTTCACAGAATAGACTCACTATACCCAAGACGTCCGATTTATTTAGATCTGCTCCTTGAGACAGTTGAGTTATGCTACAGCTTTGATCACACACAATGTAAGATCAAATCCCATCCTTTCTCTCCCCTGCTTACTTCCACTGGAAAAGAAATGTTTTGGGTTATTTCTTTGGGTTTTGCTCTTACTGAGGTTAAGGTCACCATTCTCTGTACTCTCTTGCATTATGTCTTTGGGGCTTTCGGATTACATTCTGTCCTCCATTATTGCTTCGTCTATAGCCAGAAGAAATTCAATTAACCATTGTTCTACTAAAATGTAAGAAGTGTCATATGAATGATGCAGTGAAGCAACTATAATTGTGTTATTTGTCAATTTGGGGCAACAGAGCAAAACACAAACATCCAAACAGCATGGAGCAATATTAGAACTTATTTGGAGCTGTCTCTGATATCCATGTAAAAGTAGGCCTTATTTCCAGAACTGACTCCCTGTTTTGCTCTGTTTTGATCTCTACCATCTCCTGAAGGAATATTGGTGACAAATACTTGTCTGTGTTCATTTGTCACTAGCTTTGTCTGCTGTTTGATGCTTCAGCTTTAAAAGCTTGGAAACAGTTGTCTGCTGCAACTAATGCTGCAGAGCAGTCAAGCTGTTCATCACAACATCCCTCAACAGTCACAGTCATTTTCTTCAGAAAGTGTTACTGTGATTTTTCACTGATTTTGATCTAAGAGGGGGCCGGTGAGTTGGACAAGTACTTTCACAGCCCACACACAGGAAGCTGACGTCAACCGCTGCAGCATCTATGCAGTGATTGTTGCTTTCTTGTGGAGGTTTGCATTGAAGAAGACAGAAGAGTCAATGGCTGTCTCCACATATCATCTGCCAAAGATGATGATATGGAAAATAATCATTCTGTGTCTCCCACAGCAGCAGCACATTTGTGATGGCGTAATTGAGCTCTAGCAGGAAACAAGTCATTAAACCACCTCCCTGTCTCTGAAAAGGTCGTCAGGGAGTCTCTGCTGGACTGCACGTCCTAGATGCAGTGATAGATTGGGTCGGAATTGATTCATTTTATTAGGGTATTTCATTCTATTTTTCATTTACACATTGATCTTAGAGATAGTTTTAGTGTTATTTGCCCACCATTTAAAAGTATTTCTACTTCTACCCAAGAGGTGGGGGAAAATGTTCTGAAAGGTTTTTTTCAAGTGTCCCAGATACTCTGGATAGAACACACTGTAATATCAAATCTATAACACTGTGGTCATTTGTGCAAAATCACATAAACATGTGAATAATTGTGTTTTATTACCTTAGAACAAACACTTTAAAAAAGAGGTTTTTACAATATCTCTGGCACTAGACAGTGTGTTTTGGGGAAAAACTACAGTGGCCGCTAAAAATGTAAAAACTGCAAAAGTCAGTTGCAATTCTTCGCTAAAGTGCTTGCTAAAGTGATTGTATAAACATAAATGCAAAGACGTGAGTATCTATGTTGTTGGAACCTGGAGCTTATCTTCAACAACACAAATCTGAGCAAAAACTTTATTGCTTTAGCTGCATAACTCGTGTGAAAAGGGGTTGTCATATTGTAAATGATACTTCAGAAATGTCAATATAAACACTTCCTCTTTATTGAAACTAGAAAGTTCTTTTTAAAAATACCTGCAGTTTCTACACAAGTCCTCCAACTGAAACGTTCATCAGTCATCATTTTGGTTTTCATGATTCACACTTGTTTCTCTCCTGAGCATGACCCTGAGGGCAATTGGACTAAACAGAGTAACCATATAACCTTTCCTCACCAAAGAGGCATTTATTGCCGGGTGCACAGTAATTTATTTCCTTCAGTGAATGTTGCGCAGCTTTGCTCCTCTCTTAATCATGACCTCAGGGCTGTCCACAGCCGTTCAGTCACAGAGACTTTCTGTGTGCTTCCTGGACAGAGTCTCCATTCCTGTCCTTGACCCACACAGCTACACTATTCATTTTTAATTAGGGATGGAGGTAGAGGGTGGGTGGAGCCCACTATATCTGCTGCTGGCCACCTCCTTCCAAACAGGAAGACCTTTTGGGTCTGATAACCTTGGCCTTGGCACAGTTTATCTCCCCCTCCAGCCAACAACAAATAAACAACAGTGAATAGCTTGTATTTTAAAACCCTTTATTAAAAAAATAGCATTTTTTTATATTTGGATACTTGTTTGCGTGTTTATTTTTTCACTTTTTCACTTAATGATCTCTGTATGTCAGTAAAAACAACATACAGCCACACATCATGAAAAAAAGACACTGACTTCATTCAAGAAGGGCAACACTGGGCATGTGTGTGAGTTCAGTGTAATGGTACAGTGAATTTCATAATTTTCTCCACGGCTGACTGAGGTAATATCAAGGCCAAGATGAGGGCTGAGAAGTCTATCTTAACAGACAGAATTAATTAAATTGCCTTTGGATGCTTCTGTACAGTAGATGCTTCCTCATGCAAGGCGGTCAAGTAAAAGCCACCATTTGCCTCTTTTTTTTCTTCTTTTTTTTAAATAAGAAAATAAACACTAGTTTTAATAAGCTTCCATTTATGGTTAATTTGAATCTGCCAGCCTTTGTTCTTAAACTATGAAGCATTCATCTCCTGATTGGCAATTATATGTGGTTGGCTGGCTTCGCTGCCTGCCAGAAGAAAAAGTAAGTGTGAGGGAGGGGGTGGGGATACTGGACAGTCCCTGTTTATTTTTCATGCACTCAGAGAATTTTTACTTGGCTAGCTTTTTTTAAAATGTCTTTTTATAGAAATATGAGCTTGATGGAGTTGACGGCTTAAATACTTGGAGGCTTAAGTTCAAAAAGAAGATTTAATTTGACTTCACAAGAAAGTCTTAATGATGCTAGTGTTTCTGAGCAATTCCCCGCAGCCCCCATTTCATCCCCAGTTCTCTTATTTAATGAGATTAGACAGACATTATTCCTCATGTCCATTTTCTGCTTAAGGACCTTAAAGAGTTTGTATAGGTCCTGTCAGGTCTGCATCTTTTTTATGCCTTTGTCTTAATGAGGCCCTTGGCGGATTTCCAAATTGTAAACCTGAGACTTCTTAAGATTTCCGCAACATCTGTGTCTAAACTACAAACTGCCACTGGACACTATTTTAAAGCCTCTTTTCATTTCTTTTATTCTAATGTCATGTTGAAAAGTCTGACATATTTGGGCCACAAAGTTCAAACTTGAAATGACAGCAGAGGAGTGCCTGGAGTTAGCTGACATAGTCAAGGTGGAATAATAGAGCTTAATTTACTGTTCCTGTGTTTGTTCCCCAGAGTGCAATATGAATTATTAATATTGCCTGAGAATAGAAATGCCAGTAAACAATAATGTGTTTTTGAATAACTGTGGGGAATGCCTGTGTTTTGGGGATAACGCCAAAGTTGCATGTGAGTTTTAAACAATAGTATTTTTGGTTTCCTCATAAACAGCTTCAGTGCATCAGTCTGCTTAGGAGATATTATTTCCAAAACAAATATAATACTTTTAAGTGGTCCAGATTTCACCAGCAGCTCAGAGTGCAGTAATCCCTCAGATGATCTCTGCATAAAGTTTACTGAAGCCTCATGTCTGATCCAGTGATACAGAACTCTTTGTATCATCTCTACATCTGTCTTTTTGACCTTTGATGTGTAGGAAAGTAAACCATGATTATATGCTCTTTCGAAGCCTCTCCCAGAACACGCACAATTAGAGCTTGTGAAGGAGCCATATGTGGAAGGCAAGAAGACAAGAGACAACCTGATTGCACTAATTACATGTACCTTCGCTGGCTAATTTAGAGAGCCAGGGGGAAGCTCTGAGGCTTTTGTTCCCAGCATGTGCATTGATAGGCTTATTATCTGATCTTAGAGGTTGTTCAAGCCCCCACTCAGCCATATGTTTGTGGCAAGGAAAGTGTTTAAACTTGTTTTACACTGTGTAAGTGGCAAGGTGAAGTTTATCCACAATGACCTATGACTATATTAGTCATTAAAAAATTTTAGGTAAAAACAAAGCAATATTTTTCTGCTTTGTTTAGTCATTAAATCCAAATTTTTATATACAACTTGCTTTATTTTTAAAAAAGCTAATTAAATTAACAAAACTTGTGGCTAGGTAATTCCTTTTAGGAAAGACTTGAAACCAACAAGCTTAGGGAGACACAGTCCATTGATGATCAGGATAGGACAAGACACTTCAGCCAACAAAATCCTATATCTCCAAACATATTCCAACATAATGATCTCCACCTTCCATGTCTATGTTACGGTTGAATACATAGTTAGGAATTATAATTGTTATGTTATAGTTGCACAATTTATAACCAAACATTGTAAAGCTGTTACATTTTTGACAAATAGACAAATAAATGTTAATTTACTTGTTTGCTGAGACTGGGTTGGCGTGTCATATTAAGTTCTCTGTTGTGCTTGTTTAAATACTTTGTGAAATTAAACCTAACAGATCAAATGTACACAGTGTAACAAAACCTTCATTCAGATTCTTGGTGGGAAAACATTTTTAGTTTATGGTCGCTCTGGGTGTTTATACAGTTCATGACTTCTAATAGTAATTGAGATTTTTCTTTCTAGAATAACACGGAGAAGCAACTGACATGTTGCCGTCCCTAAAGCAATGATTTAAAAAAAAATCTACCTTTAACTTAACATGTTATCAGTAGTTACTTATATTTTGATGCCTGTGGTAGAGGTCGATAACTGATTTTCTTTTTTCCACTTGAGTTTTATCCATTGTCCCATTAAACCCACATTGGGTAACAATGATCCCCCTCTCTCACGCTGCTTATATATATATCTCTCTGTTTATATCCCACTGTCAGTTGTCCCATGCAACAAATTTTCCCATCCAGGGTCAAAGTAACACAATCACTGCTCCCCCAAAGATTAAGTATCACAACCTGGTGTTGTTTTACCCCCACCCCTCCTCCTGTGTTCTTATGGTGTCATCTATAATTGAATCCATCAACAGTTTTCTCTTCGACATCCAAACATATGGCGAGGTGGGGGGGGGGGGGGGGGGGGGGGGGGGGGGGGGGGGGGGGGGGGGGGGGGGGGGGGGGGGGGGGGGGGGG
>JBBBVU010000003.1:18349357-18359526 GCA_037177055.1 Atherinosoma microstoma
TGGGGGGGGGGGGGGGGGGGGGGGGGGGGGGGGGGGGGGGGGGGGGGGGGGGGGGGAGGAGGGGGAAGAGAAGAAGGGGGGGGGAAGGGGGGGGGAGTGGGGTGTTTTTTGTTTTTTTTTTGGGGTTTTTTTTTTTTTTTTTTATTGTTTTTCTTTAGGGGGGGCTTTATTGAGTTGGGAAAACCTCAGAAAAAGGAGAAAAGGGGGGGGGGACCCCCCCCCCCCCCCCCCCCGCCCTGCTCATCCGGCTGACTCTCACAACCCCCCCTCCCAAATCTCACTCACCGTTTTCTCTTCTGCCCCTCACACTGTCAGTCTGTTTCTGCTTGAGTGGCCATACCCCCACACTACGCTACCCCTGACTAGGGATTATAGTCTCGACGATTGGTGCTGATTGGTTGTGATGCCCAGCGCTGGCCCTCCATTGGAGGAGGATACATATAAGGGCTGTCAGGCCAATCTATTTGAAATGTGAGTAACAGTGCTAGACTCGTAGAGGTATAGACTGACAACATCAGAGACACAGACAGGGAAATCTATACCTACTGCTTTGTCAGGTAAGGTGTGGGTTTTGTTATTTAATGCTAAAAAATGAATGTTTTCTGGCAACCTGTTTTATTTCTGTAAAAAAAAGAAATACTTGGTTTAGTTGAAAGTTTTCAGTTATTTCATGTGATTAGACTAATTTGACCGACAGTTTAGCTTATATGGGTAAGAAAATGTAGGCGTGCTCTACACTCACACACTTTGGCACTGCTTCACCATTCCTTGCATGCTTTCTTCCATCTTCCCACAGATATTAATCATTTTGAATAAAGTGGGAAAGTACCCAACAGTCTAACCCATCACTGAGTTTCTACTTTTGCCAATGTGTACGTGCTCGTAAATAGACGATAAACCTGTTGTAGACACAGCTAAAGAATGATTCAAAGTCGGTGTAGAAGCGTGCAGTGACTCATGCCTTCAAGTCAAGACACAGGTCAGGACGCTGCCTTTGGGCCTCCGTCTGCCTTCAGGAGAAGACGGTTAGTTCAAGTCACATGACATTGGCTCTTAAAGAGATGGGAACAGAAAATGAGGGGAGGATAAAAGCAGAGTGTAGGATTACTCCTATGCAAGAGTGTTTAGAAGAAAGCAAAGATGAGACAAAACAAATGGCAGGAGGAAAAAGAAAAATGGAGGCAGAAATGATGGAACAGTGAGGAACAAAACAAAAAACTGGTGTGTTTTACAGCTGTCACTGGTTGGATCTTCTCATACGCTGGCCATATGGGACATTGGCCTGTCATCCAAAACTAGGTCACATGACCACACAATTATACAAGGTTCACAGCCTGTGTCTATCCAACAGAGACGGAGGCCTATAACTATGATCATTCCTCTGATACTGCCCAGCCCATTGATGGTTTTTGCTGCTGATTAATGATGGACATAAAAGGGGGTAGAGAGGAAAATCTGTCTTTATTGAATGAAATAGTCCCTGCAGAGGGTCAAAGAGTTAAATGACTGATCTACATGGTATTTATATGTACTGAACTGGATATCTCTTCTTTTGTTTTATTGTCTCTCATCTTTATATTTCTCTCTGTCTCCCTGCAGCTGTCTATGAAAGAAGCTGGAGATGGCCTCCATGCTCAGATGAATTCAATGATGGGAGCCCTCCAGGAACTCAAGCTCCTTCAGGTCCAGACAGCACTAGAAAACCTTGATATTTCGGGGAGACCCATTAACAGAGGAATCCCACATCCTGTTCCAATGGCTCCCCCTCCACCACTAGCTGCATCAGCATCAGCGTCAAGAGAGGATCAAAAGTCCTGCTTTAGACAAACCAAGCCAGAGGAGCTTAGTCTAAGTCCATTACCAAGTCCGAGGCCGTCCATGGACAGCAGAAATTCTTCTAGTAGAGGTGATCATACTTCTTCCCGAAACAGAAGCAGCATTGGAACTTCATCATCCTCAGCATCCAGTCTAGAGACTGAGAGTGAGAGTGAGAGTGAGAGTGAAAGAGGTGGAAGAAGTGAAAGAGGTGGACGAAATGCAAGAAGTGAGAACGACCTGGAGTCGATACCCAAGAGGTGGTCAGGATACACTGCTCCTCAGGTAGACTTCTATGGACCAACGGTGGGAAACCCTCCCCCAGAACCTCACTCCAAGTCACAGGCTCCTCTCCATGCACAGTTTTTGGACCTCCCTGGGATACTATATAGCCTCTCCAGAGAGGGTCCTTCCTTGGACAGTGAGTACTCTCAAGACAGTACAGATGAAACCAGCGATTGGACATCTTCACTTATGAGCCGCTGTCGCAACCGTCAGCCATTAGTTCTGGGTGACAATGTATTTGCAGACCTTGTAGGCAATTGGCTGGACCTGCCTGATGTAGACAAGGAGGAAGGAGAAGAAGAGCAAATAAGGAAGAGGAGAGAGGAGAGGACAGTTGAGGGTGGAGTGGACAGACCGGACACCCCAGCACACCCTCTCCGCCTCAGCCGCTCACAGGAGATCTGCAGGAAGTTCTCACTTACCACAAACATCTTCAAGAAGTTCTTGCGCAGTGTCCGGCCAGACAGGGACAAGTTGCTCAAGGAGAGGCCTGGCTGGATGGCTCCTGAGCTGCCAGAGGGTGATCTCTTTAAAAGGCCAAAGAAAGCGGTTCCTAAAAGCTCAAAAGGCAGTTTTTACCTACCCTTCTGGGCAAATGGACAGCAGGGAAAAGGCAGGCCATGTTTGCAACTAGCTGAGGCAGATAGGAACCACCACTATCAGCCCTTCCCCCAGTTCCACCAGCAACCATTCACAGGGATTTATTTAGACAGGAGGCAACAAGAGACCGCCCTGCAGAAAATGCAGCCCCTGTTTGACTACAACACAGCTGTGTGGGTCTAACAGTGAGTTTCCAGCCAAAAGACTGCCAGTGATGCCAGATGGAGTGTGTGACAGGTGCTGGGGGGTTTTGGCCGTGATGGAAGTGAGCGAATGGATGAATGAATGAGAGGTTTGGGTACAATTATCTTCCAAAAATGAACTTAAGGCTTCACACTCACCACATGTTCCTCCTGCAACTGAGAGATTATCAGGGCAACTTTTTTGTCTGACAATCTAAAACCTAGACCTCATTTGCTAAAAGTCTGAGTGTGTGCAGCAGCATGTCTGAGACTGAATTTTTTTTCAAAGTTTATGCTGCAAGTTTTGTATTGTTCAAATTATGTCCTTTGTGTGCATGTATGACTGGATTGTCTGGTTGACTTAAAAGACGGTACATCTTTCTGAGAATGTCACCATCAATGCACATCTTTACCAAAACATCGACAGACTTTTTCACTGCTTTGTTACAAAACATGACTCTTGTATATCTCACTTCTTTGCATCTAAGAATAGCGACACTAAGCGATAAATTGCAATGGTTACACTTTTTATATTTAAGGTTACTAACAGCTGTTACTGAAGGCACTGCCACTAAACAGTCCTCAGCTCCCTTTTGTTTTCAAAAGGCTTAGAAATCAGGTATAACTTGACTTAACGCATTCACCTTGCTCAGGAAATGGACACCAGAGAAAGCAATTAGCCACTGCCATATTAAATAGATTCAAAATATAATTTCATGGAGTCATGCCTGATCTTATCTGGCTCAGAAAGACATAACATGTCTCCTTTATAATCAGTGATCTTGTGCTTGCTGTAATGGTTCAAAAACTTTTTTTGTGTGCCATGTAGATATGATAAATGTTGAGTCAACTCAAAGTCCCCTGTGGGTTGATCCAAAAAGAGGGGAGGGGGGTAAACATGGCACTACTGAATGAATATTGACTGACAGCCATCTGGTACCCTTTCATTATGTAAAGTATGTTTGAAGATCAAAGAAAATACAGAAAGAGCTTGTTTATCCACAGGGCTGTGTAACTGAACTGGATGGTGTTGATGGTGTTACATACTGTATATACACAGGTTAATACATTACAGGGCTGTAAAAGAGTTTAACCAATTCAACGTGGATGAGATGACCAGCAATATGTGAGACTGGATTAATTTAATGCATTCAATATACAGAGTTTTGTACATATTTGTCATAAACCAAACTGCAGCAATAAGAAACATTTATTGTAATGTCCCACTGCATGCTTTTAATTATTCTGTGCAGAAAAAATGCAGAATAACCGTTCTTAATAATTCATGTAAACAATTATACTACTCTTATACAAGTTTTTTTTTCTCCCCTGTATCATAAACAGCCATTTCAGTGTTTTTACAAGCAGCACAGTAACAGTTAAAATTAAGCCACAGATTCTTTCACAAACTCCCTCAGGATTATATATGACACTGCCCATTTTCACTAAAAACTATTACTTTTAATGGAGGACCACGGTTATGCAAGGACAATCTGATACTCTTGTTTTGAAAAAAACATAATAATTTTACTACACTACGTTTTAAACATTTGACCAGACTAACCAACTCAGCCAGCAGGGATTAGGCCTCAGAGGCCTTTTGAGTTTCTTGGCCAGGCGATCCATATGGTGTTGTCTCAGTATTCAGGTCAATACATTCTGCACATTCAGAGGGTCCAACACACACACACAAACACACGGATTCTACTTACACAGATAGGCGCAGCCTGAGATGTCACACAGTATATGTTTGTAAATGCAACATTTATTTCTTCCTATTAAAGCCGTCTCAAGTGTAATTTTTCAGCACTGTTGTTGATACTTTTTCATCGGGGTTCTGCGAACCTTCAGTAGTGATTATGTCTCACGTGCACTGTAAAACTGTCACTGACTCTTTGTAAATTAAATCTGTTTACAGAAAGAAATATAACCCTGTGTCTTGTCTTCTGTTTTGTGCATCAGTATGCAATGCAAACTGAGAAAGCATCTTCATCAACTTGACAACGCATTTAGCACTTCCGTTGTGAGGAGAGTTAAAGGAGCTGTAAACATGGGACCCATGTTCAAGACAAACCTTTAGACAGTTACTTTTTCCCTTTTTTGTCTTCATTCATCCCCTCACTAGTTCACTTTGAATTTCTGCTTTATTTGCTTTGGGCACCAAAAGATTAAGCAACAAAACTGCTGGGTTCAGGTTAAGAAAATATCTTTTTAGGCAATAAAATATTACAGGAAGTGTCTTTACACTTTCACGGTTACCATGGTGACTTGTACTGCAACAGAAACTGAAAATAGTTTGGGTAGAGAGGAAGACCATGAGTGAAGAGAGAACCAATCAAAGTTTTATTTTTTAACAGTTTTAGATAAAATGGCAAAATGAGCCACTGGCCTTTGTCTTGAAGGATGCACTCCCATATTGTATGCCCTCCTTTCTGCTAATGAAATGATTCAAGTTCAAAGTAAATGACATCCCAAAAAAACTCATCACATCTAAAAGCAATAAGTTTAACGGCTGGTAGCAATTCTTTTTAACAGAAACCGCATGTGGTTTTATTACTCTTTTGGTCTTTGTTCAGATTAATTAATGTAGCATAAATTAATGAATTGGAGGTGTAACTAATTATATTCAGTGCTGTGAGATGGTCACCACTTTAACTTATCTTTATGATTCTGCCTGGATCCAAAACTAAAAGTGAGAAGAGAATAAGATCATATTTCAAAAGATGTTCCTTTTAAAGCTTCTTGTGTACAACAGTATTTTACAGTACTTTTATCACAGGTACAATAATCTATCTGAATTCTTTATATTCATTATGTTCAATGAATGTTTTGGGTCCAATCAGTTACATTATTTTTTTATATTTCTATTCATCAACTCTTTAAGAAGTGAAAATTTTCCAGGATGAAAAGAGAAATATAAAACTTAGGCTGAGCTTTTACTCATCTCTTAGCCTGATTTGCTTTTGGCTTCTGCTCTGCTCTGCTTTGCAATAAGATGCAGCTGCGTGACTAACAGGTTCACGGAGGGTTACAGTCAGTATGTCACACAGCCTGAGCATCAGACTGATTCTAAATCTGTAACACAACTCCATCGCTATCTTTCATAAATGAAGATAACAACATAAACTCTGCAGCCCTGCAGTTCATCACAGACACATCATGACATTTAATCCTGAAGACGCTTTTTACGATATATGTATCAAATCACATCAATCAGTTCATCTTAATGTCCCCGAGCACTTTGTCCATGACAAGTTATATCTGGAGCAAATGTCCAGGGCCTCTTTTATAAGACATCAGTACTTCAACACATTGAAATAACTCTATAATTAAGTATTCAGTTACATTACATTACATTTTTAATTATGAAATCTAACATTTTCCTAACCCCTCAAGAAATACAGTTCATCTGCTGCCAATTATGTTATTAAGTTTTAATAAACAATGGCTGACCTTTCATATTGTTTCCAGGAATATTTAACAACTTCATGCAACTTTCTACAAACAGGTCAGTGAGCATGTTTAATTAAAAAGAAAAGAAAGAAAAAAAGAAAAATGTTGGGTTCAATGTGAAATAGGATAAGAATAATCTGTGTGTGCTTCTTTGCACATGTGTGTGTGTGTGCATGTAACAACAGCTGCAAATGTAGTCCCTTCTCTTGTGGCTCAGTTTCCCCAGGGATCCCAGCAGTGGACGCTGACTGTCTGACCACATCCTCCTCCTGCTCCCTTCCTCCCCCCCTTTCTCTGGTTCCAGATAGTCAGCTGTCACGCTCCCATAGCCTCATAAGACTACTCCAAGCGCAAATCTGGGGCATGCAATGCCCGAATGCAGCACAGTTGCACAACTTAACAAGTTAAAAAGTCTGCAGAGCTTAGAAAAACACAAGGAAAGAGCCAAAGTCATGTTACAAGTTCAGCAGTCAGCTGTGACCTAAAGACTGAATAATGATGAAAGATCCTAATATAAGGGAGTGAAGCTGACTACGGAGTACACAATATGAGCACGTACTTTTGTGCGCACGCATGTTTCTATGACCCCTCTGGATCCTACTGTAGGCTAATTTCCTGCTCAGCGCTCGTCTTTCAATAAGCCCTCAGCTGTGCAGCCACACAGCTCTACCTTGGCCCTCAGGAATGTGCTCACATTTCACTTTTTATAATCGTCAGCAACTAAAAGTCCCGAACTGTCACTCAGTGCAGCTTTCTGCAGGTTCCCACAAGGAACATGAGACCACTTCATATGCACTCTCACACATGCTAAAGCTAGCAAAACCTTAGGTCATTTGTAGTAGCACATAAACACCCCCCACTTTTGGAAATGAAAGACTACATCTTAAAGCCACAAAGCGAAGCCAGATTTGTCAGAGATAAATGCAAGAGTTAAATCCAGGGCGAATTATGTCGGATTTAACATCTGGCTGCTTTGCAGCGCAACACTGTTCAGCAAAAGGCTCACACTCTTTTTCTAATGCATAAAAAGTGGAATGTCTCAGACACAAAATGATGTTGCATTAAACATGATTAAGCAGAGCTCACAAAAAAGGAGACAAGGGAGCCACATTACAGACAAAAAGTCAAACACTCTCCATGTTCATCATGTGCTTATTAGCATATTGTACGCATATATTAATTTTTCTGTACACGAACAGTTGCGTCGTTAAGATGAGAATAGTATAGATGTGTTCCTTTGATGTCTTTCTAATTTGGCAATTAAATATTTTTAGTCAACCAGAAATATCAAACATTTACTGGTTCCAGGATCTTCAATGTGACAGTTTGATACTCATCTTTGTTATATTTGAAGTTTGAATTGGGGGTGCTGGGTTTACATCTACAGACTCCCATGCTGGGATGCCGTTTGTGAGGAAAATGCACATGTTGGTCTTCATATAGGATTTACTGCACATATAATGTCTTTTAATGAGCTCCACAAGTGGTAAAAGCTTCTGAACTTGGGCGACTGTTCCCAGCAGTGTTGAATATTTTAACCTGAGAGGGTGAAGCACCAATTTTTGGGAAGGTAAGAGTGCAGCATGAAGCTCCCTGCAGACCACCCTCCTCTGAAGCCATGATTGATGTATTTAGGTTCTCTGGCAGGTGAGCCCAGCAGAGAGGAATGCTTTCATGCTTTGATCTCCTTACAGAGTGCCAGTCTTTTGTGAATGTGAAGAATTCAAGTGCACTTGTACAAATGCAGTCTGATGTTACTCCAGCTCTGCCACAGACTGGCAGAAGTGCTGTCAGACTGTTGTGTCAGGCCCCTCAGCTCTCTGACTCCTGCTGTGTCCTGCACATGTTGTCTAGATGGGGGGTGTAATCAGAAACACTGACAGCTTGCTGCTGAATCTACAACTGGGATTAACTGTATTACAGACATGCATTTTAAAGTAGCTGTCAAAAAAATTATGTTACTTTAAAAAAAAAAAACATTTATTGAAGCTTTTTAAGGCTGACATTAATTATTTTTAGACAGCCATAACATTCAGTATGAAGACAAAACTATGGCATTTTGTTAAGTTCACAACAAGAAAAAAAAAACTTCTTATTTAAAAAAAATATTAGGACATTTTCACTTGAGTTGCAGCAATACCTGCAGAGTCCCATACAGTTATTATTTTGTGCTATCTAACTTCAGTGTTTATAAACCATAAAATCACAGGAGGAGCTCGTCTTGCTCCTCGACATAAAAACTGTCAACTGATGAAACTATCCATCCATCCATCCATTTTCTGTACCTCTGAATCCAATTCAGGGTCACGGGTGGGCTGGAGCCTATCCCAGCAAGTATCCGGCGAGAGGCAGGGTACACCCTGGACAGGTCGCCAGTCCCTGATGAAACTAATGTTTGGATAAATCACTTCTTAGTGTCTATATCTGAGTATTTCTTCCTATACTCTGTTTAATGTAACTAATTCTATTTCTGGGTTTTGCATAAACCCAGAGCTTATCAAACAATTAACTGATTCTTTTAACTGTGAAATGTAGAAAATAACTGGCAAATTATCCACATGATAGCATGTAGAAACACATACATTCAACAAGGCTTAACATCACATTAAGCAATAGTGAAAGGATATTATACAAAGATGTGTTGTGAATGCATGAATAATTGAGAGCACTGTATGTTACCATGTCATCTAACCCATTTCTAAAAGGAAACACTGGAGAATGTCATCTTGTAGGGGTGGCATTTTACAGGACGCTGTTATGGGTTATATTTAAGGGTATGAACAAATAACTTGTGAAATTTGTTTAACTAGTAACACTAGTAACACATTTATTTAATGAGGTGTATCATAAAAAAGAAAAGGAAGTTATTAGGAATGTCAGGTATTGTCAATGTCATAATTTAAAAAGAAAATGTCCTTATCATAAAAAAATTATCTTGACACCACTGTGATGGAAAAAATAGGCTGTCCAGGGACAAACTGTAATTTTGTTTCAGCCGCAGAGATGGAGGAAAGTGAGAACTACCAAGACCATCTGCTTGATGGCTGCACTGCTCCAGTGGCACAGTGAAAGTAAAAATGGCGGATTCTATAATAGTGGACATAGCATTGATGTAGGTAAGAGAAATTATTTTGAAACTGCAAATGCTCAAAATTGCGAATCTAATATGTAGAAGTGTTTCAGTTTTTCTGTGGGTCAAACTGATAAAGGAGGATGGGTATCAAGCTATTATCATTTCGTAAGATTTTCATTCCATCCAAAGACAGTAGGTTATCAGACAAATTTTACAACAATTTATGCCAATTTATTATAAGTTGAAGTCGCAATTGTTAAAGATAAATATCAAATCTACCACAATCATGAAAAACATTTGCAAATCTCTATAATCTTTACCAAACTCAAAACTCTGTTTTGTTGCCTCAACCAAGCCAGTTAGCTGTATTGCATAACCTTGCTAAGTAGTGAGATAGAACCTAAGTAAAAATAAAAATGAAGGTCATGCTGAATTTCAAAGGTCTGCAGGACAAAGGTTACGTGATTTATTCAACAACCTCTCCAACCACCCAAACAGGCTTGTTTTGCTGGCTGAGAAGAGCCATGTTTATAAATCTTAGTTGAGAATTCGCAAAGAGACTTGAGACTGTACACAACCATCAGGGATGAAAAATTAAGTCTGCACGAATTTTAAAAAACTTCAGACACTTCAGGTTCCAGGATAAAGTGACTGCCCTCACAAACTCACATCTTTTGATGAAGCTCTTACTGAGGAATTTACTGAGGAATGAGGAATGTACGGAGGCAATATCCAAATGCAACTTTTTAGGCTTCAGAACG